>PITA01008522.1:0-83792 GCA_004023965.1 Spilogale gracilis | reverse complement strand
CCAAAGGCAAAGGAGACAAAAGCGAAAATGAACTTCTGGGACTTCATCAAAATAAAAAGCTTCTGTACAGCACAGGAAACAGTCAACAAAACAAAGAGGCAACCCACAGAATGGGAGAAGATATTTGCAAATGACACTACAGACAAAGGGCTGGTATCCAAGATCTATAAAGAACTACTCAAACTCAACACCCCAAAAGAAGATGAACACCTCAAAAAATGGGCAAGAGACATGAAGAGGCACTTCTCCATAGAAGATATACAAACGGCTAACAGACACATGAAAAAATGTTCAGCGTCACTAGCCATCAGGGAAATTCAAATCAAAACCACTCTAAGATACCACCTTACACCAGTCAGAATGGCCAAAATTAACAAGACAGGAAACAACAAGTGTTGGAGAGGCTGCGGAGAAAGGGGAACCCTCTTACACTGTTGGTGGGAATGTAAACTGGTGCAGCCGCTTTGGAAAACAGTATGGAGATTCCTTAAGAAATTAAAGATAGAGCTACCCTCTGATCCTGCAATTGCACTACTGGGCATTTACCCCAAAGATACGCATGTATGAAAAGAAGGGCCATATGCACCCCAATGTTCATCGCAGCAATGGCCACAATCGTCAAACTGTGGAAAGAGCCAAGGTGCCCATCAACAGATGAATGGATGAAGAAGATGTGGTACATATATACAATGGAGTACTATACCTCCATCAAAAAGGATGAATATCCAACTTTTGTAGCAACATGGACTGGACTGGAAGAGATTATGCTGAGTGAAATAAGCCAGGAAGAGAAAGTCAAGTATCACATGGTGTCACTTACTTGCGGTGCATGAGGGGTAACCTGGAGGACAGTGGGAGAAGGAAAGTAAATGGGAACTAAGGTAATCTAGGGAGGGAAACGAAACAACAGAGACTTTGGACACAGAAACAAACTGAGGGACTTGGAGGGAGGGGGGTGGAGGGATGGGAGAGCCTGGTGGTGGGTACTGGGGACACCTAAAGCGTGGAGCACTGGGTGTGGGGATGGGGAATGAATCTTGGAACACTGGAAAAAAAAAATTTTAGTAACAATAAAAAAAAAAAAAAATTCCCAGATAGGGGCGGTTCTGTTGGATAAGTACCCGACTATTGATTTCAGCTCAGGTCTTAGTGTTCAGCTCTTAGTGTTCAGCTTAGTTCAGCTCTTAGTGTTGTGAGATCAAGCCCCACATGGGGCTCCGTGCCCAACTCGGTGTCTGCTTGAGATTATCTCCCTCTGCCCCTTTCCCCCAAATATTCCCCCATAAACAAACAAAGAAACAAACAAATAAATAACTCTCTCTTAAAAAAAAAAAATCCCAACCTCAAAAATGGTCCTTTTCTTCCCAGAATGGCCATGGATGGCTTTTGTAACAGCCAAGCCCTTTACAACCTTTCTCCTGCTGAAACATACATTGCATATGCCATGTGAACAAGGCCTCCAAAAGGGGCACAGGTTGGTCATCACAGTGGATACTTTATTTGAAATGGAATGCATTTTGAAAATATGAAAAATAAATCACATCTCTCCAAAATCATTTGAGACATATTTACACAAATTTTGACCACACTATTAAGTTCACAAATATGATATTTTCTACAGCATTTAGTACTTGATGATGCTTGCTTTTCAGAAGCTGACATCTGCAAATTCTAAAACTAAGTAGAACACTGACAGTAGAATGTAAAGGACTATAGCCTTATCTTTCTTCTCAAAATAAATACAGTGATCCAGAAGGACTACTTATTACTAAATCTTCCCCAAGGCCTAACTGATGACTAGCTTTTACACTTTCATGCAGGTGCTTCCAGAGTCCTGCTGCTGCCTTCACTGGACAGCCAGGAAAACCCTGTTGCATTCTCTCTCCATTTGGCAAATGTCCTGCCAAGGAGTCACAGACCCTTCTGTCATTCAATCTTCTGTAAATCTAGATTAGCTATTCAACACTGCAGATCAAAAACTCACCCTTTGAATTATGTCAAGAACTTAGAAAACAGATTATTTAAAATCCATCCAACAGAATTCCACAATTAATACATCTTAGGTTGCTTTAGGTAAACATGTATATTTCTCTTGAAAGAATCCCTGATATACTCAATACCAAGCTCTATAATTCCCAAGTTTAAATTTTAGGCTACAGCTGAGGACAGTTCATTGGCAAAGCAAAAGCAAATTAGCTTGACATTTACAAAAGAGAAGAAGGAATGCTCTGAGGCCCCTTTTCACCTACAAAGTTCTGAGCTCCAAGTGATTCTTCTAGACTCACTCAAGTCTCAGAGCCTCTTCTCAGCCTGCCACTGCCCAGGACCCTGCAATCGACTGAAGCCCGACAAAAACCAAGTCACTTTCCCTGGGGACAGAAAACAAGCAATGAGCTTGAACTCACACACTGGCAAAAAAACTCCGTGTAGTATCAGATTTTAAGTGAGAGGCCTTTAAAAGAAACCAAGCGTTGGTGTATGCGAGCAGAATTAAAGGAGGCTTTTCAGCTTAAGCCAGATTTCCTCTCTGTAGGGACCTCCTTTAAGAAATGAGGTGCTTTTTGGTTTTTGTTTTTTAACCTCCATCGGAAAAAACACATGGAGTGAAATTACCAAGTTAGGTTGATTTCCACATGACAGAACCCCAGCTTCCTCTATGACAGAAATGCTCACTTTGAAAGGGCCCTTTATAGTCATTTACTCTCTGACTTCAGGACTCCCTGTAGGGCACACACAGATCCAGATCCATGAGTATTTCTGCTAAGAAATTTTATCTAAGGAGCTTCCTCATGAGGCTTAGCCTGCCCAGTAGTACTTGTTCTCAGGATCGACACAGAAGCCAGTGAAGGAAGCATTTGTGTGACGTAAGAGAAACCACCTTCTGGATACAAGAAACTACATATTTTTTTCCTTCTTTCATTCATTTGTCCCAACAAATAGTGATTGAGCTCACTGTGTCCAAGGCTTGGTGTCAACACAAGTTCAAGGATGAAAGTTCAGTCTCCAGATGGGAACATTCCTTTTCATGTCTTTTTCCATTCCTTTTCCACCTCTTTGCATTGTGTTTATTTAAGGGGTGCATTTTCTATTGGACCTACCCTTTCCTTTTTCCTTTTCTCTGATTGAATCGCTTTTACCTTTTTCCATGAGGTGATTTTTCAGGCCTCAAACTACCCTGGGTGGTTTGTATCATTTCCTTACAGAAAATGGTAGAATTTGGCCACTGGCACATTAAGAGATTTGCATTTATATTTTGTTTTGTTGAGTTTTGGTAAGCATGCTTTTTTTTGTTGTTCTGAAAAAAATGACTTAGCTATCATCATTTCAAAGTGTCAAACAACAAAACACATTCTATTTCTCTCCTTTCTAATTTCCAAGGTTTCACAGGTAAATGCTAAAAAGGAGTTCAGACTAGAGAGCCACTAAGAGGGTCAGCTCAGTGTAAGTATCACAGTAGACCAAAGAATAAAGGCTGTGGAAAGACAAGATAAGGAACCATGATTCTGGTGGCCCCAATAACCATCACACTCATAGGGCAGGTGGGGGGCGGGCAGAAAAAAACTCTAGCAGCCAGGAGGGAGCCTGGGTATATATTTTTTTCAACAACACTACCTAGCCTATGTTAGCTAACAACATACAAATGCCTCTTAAAAGCCCACATGAATTTTAATTTAAAAAATATTTGGTATGGATTTTACTTTTTTTATAGCACAAAAACGTGAAAGAAAAAACTATGGTTTAATTGGGGGTTGTATGATCAGCATATATTAAAACAACAATACAATGAGACATTATGTAAAAAGAACAGCCCTGGTTCCAGAGAAGCCAAACCACACTTGACTTAAGAACTCTTCAGGTTTGTTGTTGGAACTGCCCATCATATATATTCATATGTGTGTGTGTATATATATATATACGTTTCTAACCTTTGCAGCATATTTTCATAACTGTGACAGCCACTGGAAGTGGGAGTCCCTTAAGTTCTGCTTGTCATCCTCAGTTTTCTTTTTCTCCCACAACTTTTCAAATTAGAGTTGTGATCTCAAAATTTCATTATTTAAATATTGCACTAAAAAGTAATTTGATCTAAACTCCTTTCTAGGTGGAAGGAGAATAAAGACATCTCTAGCATGAAATTCTATTTTCGTTTCTGTACTACCTAACTTACCAATAGCCTAATACTGACCATTCCAATTTGGATGCTGGAAAAACACTGATCAAGACTTTGTGGAAAAGATAATGGAAAAGAGAGTTCGTCAGGAAAGCCATGCAGATAGGAAGTGATTTTCAGCCCCAAGAGAATTTGGTATCAACTATGGTTCTTTTTAAGCTTAAGTAGCATCTGCCCATGTGGACTTTGACCATCTTTTTGATTTGACACAGAGGAGGGTTTGTTCCACCTTTAAAAGCACATCCTCCCCCCTCCCCCAGACTCCTGAATGAGTAGCTGCTAAAACAAGACAGGGTTGTTTTCTCACTGGAAATCCAGTGTTTATACAGCCCTTCCTTTTTCAATTTGAGTTTAGCTAACCTAACTACAAAACACAGAACCCTTGAGTTTCTCACTGAGCAATAAAGAGCAAAATGGTTGATTTCTCTAATCAACATTATTTTCAGTATGAATACAAAAAAGCTATGACTCCTAGTCCTTCGAAATATTGACCAACTGTATTTTAAAGTATGAGATTCTAGAGTATATTTCTAGAATACAGTAAAAGGGTCAGAAAATGTGGTTCAAGTACAGTGTGTAAAAAGCTCTTGGAAAAGGGTAATCTCTAGTGTGGATAAAAGCATAAAGTTTCTCTCAAGCTGGATGGTTCTCTTTTCTTCCACTGTGTTTTTTGACATGCTTAGTGCATTCATACTCAGAAATCATAGATATCTCCTTATTAGTCCCCTCAAACAGATGATATAAGCAAGGCTTTTCCTGCATTACACCAGCTCTACCATATATTCACAATATGCTCATCCTGCCATCAGTTGGGTTATGTTTTAAATATTTGGAATTAGATATCATTACTATGGACTTCCTTTTAGAAAAGCAACTAGATTTTCATAGTTATATAACTCTGAACGTTTAGTATTTTTAAATTTCTATTCTACACAAAATATATGTCTAAGAAAAAAAAAAACCTCAAAAAAAAGTAATATCACAGAGTTTAATTCGAACCACCTGGCATAACAATGAAAGTATCAGACTTTCTGAAAATGCTCTAGGAATAATGAATGAATTCTTAATGTTTTCCCCTCCACCGCCCTTCTACTTTTTTTTTCTTTTCCAAGATTAGAATTTACTAGGGAATAGGTTTTGGAAAATAAAGTTTCTTTTTTTGGAAAATGGCCTACATTCAGAAATGTCTTAAAACAAGCATTTAAAAAACTAATAAATAATCATAAATCAAAACACATTAAAATAAAATTACAGTACATCATTGCTCCTAGAAGGTCCACCATACTGGAAGATCCTTTCAAAGGTTCATAAATAAAGCCTTCTGGACTGAAGCTGTTTCCTGCATTGTAATGAAGAGAATGCAGAAAATTAAGAGGAATCTCAAGTTATCAGTAGGGTGATGTCCAAACTACTTGATCTGGTGCGGGGCGGGGGAAACTTTTGTTTTCGATTCAAGTGAAGACAACAGAAAGGTGCTCGTCCCACTTCCTCAAGTCCTCAAAACCTGGAAAGAAATGACAGGCAATTAAGTCACGGGCTCAGAATCCTCCCAAACCCAGCTGTCTTCGGGCCAGTCTGGCGGACAAACCGTGCTCAGAAAGACACCGGGGTCGCTCCCTCGAGTGTCCTGACACAGTCGAGTGGCGCTGGTGATACCGACAGAGGCAACGGCGTCGCTGGGAAATGCGTGGCCCCGGGTGGGCCAGGATGGGCAGGAGGTAGTCCCCTAAACCGAGTTCCCACATCCTCCCCTTTCTGCCCGACCTCTCCCAACTCCAGCTTGCTTCCTTTCTTTCTGCTGCTCCAGAAACTTGTAATAACTTCTCATTTTCCCCTCCAAGTACAAGAGTGAATTAGGCTTCCTACTCCTCCCAACGGCCCGCGAGACCTCCTCCTCCTCCTCGGAAAGGCCCTTAGTAGCCAGAGTTGCCGGAACCTTACCTTGTCTGGCCTGGGTGCTGCCCCCTTCAGGCAGAGTTGGAGGTGCTGCGGAGAAGCCGGTGGCCGTGTGGCTGCGAGAGCGGCTGTTGGTGCGAGTGCGGTAGTTGGTGTGGGTGCGGGTGCGGATGCGAACACGCGTGGAGCTGCTGAGGCTGGGGCTGGGGCTGGGGCTTGGGATGAAGCTGTGGCTGAGATTGTGACTGAGGCTGGGGCTGCGGCTGGGGTTGGGGTTGAAGCTGCGGCTGCGGGGACTGCTGCTGGACCAGGTGCTGCTGCTTCTGCCGAGTGGACTTGACCGCCAGGATAGCCTGACGGTTCTTGTACTGCACCATCTGCAACGTGATCTCGGCGTTCCAGCCCTGGTCCTGCGGGCACCGAAAGTCGATCTCCTTGCCCTCGGCCATCACCACAGTGAAGTACATATACTTGCCCTTGCGCTCCACGCAGTCCACGGTCTTCATGTTGGAAAAGTGCAATTCCTTGAGCTTCACTGGCGGCTCAAGGCTGGCCACGGCGGGTCCTCCCGGTTGGGACGGTTCGGCCGGTCCCTGCCCAGGCTGTTGCTGCTGCTGCTGCTGCTGCTGCTGCTGCTGCTGCTGCTGCTGCTGTTGCAGCTGCTTGGGCGGGATAAGCAGCAACCCCTCCTCAGTGAGGATGCAGCACTTTTTCTTCCAGAGCTGCAGCAACCCGTCGCTGCGCTTCTCCAACACACCCTCCTTCAGCGCTTTGCAGCCACTGCTCTCCAACATCCTCCCAGCATAGGGAGGGGCGCCGCTCGGCTCGGACTCTCCACTTCCAGCCGTCCGGGCCGGGGGCAGCAGCAGCAGCCGCGCACCGTCCTCGCCCCAGCGGCTCCCTCGGCCGCCCGCCCGGAACGCGCAGAGGAGGCTAACACGCAGGAAGCAGAGCTGCGGCGGTTCGCGGTCCGGGCAAGCGGGCAGCCGCGTCCTGATGCGCCACAAGGTCCCAGAGCTGCGAGCCTCCGGGCCTCTGCCGTCCTCTTGCGAGCGCTCACCGAAGGGCACTGGCCGGGCCCGCTCACGGCGCTTTTGAATGGGCCATCCCCCCCACCCCCGAGTGACACCCAGCGGAAAAGGCGGCTCCTGGCGCCCGCACCGCGGAGGAAAGCCCGGCTCGGAAAAGCGCTCTAACGCCGGCGCACGCCTCATTAACTTGGGGCCTTTCCAAAGCCAGCCACGTCCACGCCCCCCGTATCCCTCGCTCCGCCTCTCGCCGCCCACTCGCTTCCGCGCTCCTTCCCGGTGCTGGCTGCAGGAATCCGAGCCCCGGAAACCCCTCTCCTCTTCCTAGGGCGACAGCGGAGGGCACCCCAGTTGCCCGGCGACAAATGTCGACGCCCAGAGGGCGCCGAGAGGCCATCCTACCGTCCCGCCTATCTCCGACCGGCTAGGCTAACAGCCTCAGAAAATGAGGACGGGGCTGCGAGGGTGGGTATAGCTACCAGGCAGTGTGCCTGGAATGCCAAGCTGGCTCGCCCTCGGGAAGCAGCCCCAGGGATTCGCGATGAGCTCCGAGACCCTTTGTAAACATCTCAGGGCACAAAGGCCGAGAGGACACCATGTCTTTACACTCACGTTTGCTTCCAGTCATATAGCTCTTCTTGGAGAAGAGGACGATTGTTAAATCAAGGCAATAGCGCTACTTCTGTCCCGTCCGGAAGGGCTAATAGAGAAATGGCCCATCCGCACACATTGCAACATCTCACAACACTGATCCCGGGAATGCCCAGTGAGAGACCTCACACTTTAAGGAACAGCTCAGCTCTCCAGAGCCGACCCGGCTCCGCGGGTCTCTTTAGAAACGCCTAACGGGCCGAATCGGTTTTATAATCTCATGAATCTGTGACCTGAAGAAGGTAATGATGTATCTGTGAATCTGTGACCTGAGGAAGAATGAATCTGTGACCTGAGGAAGGTAATGCCCCTAGCTCCCTACTACTCTCGCATCTCAAAAAATTCTATATCCTAGAAAATAAGGCAGAATAAAGAGCACAAACGGAAACCAAACCTGTTGTGGGGAAATTCATCCATTAAGTAAACAGCCCCGACGGTGTTAACAGCCCTGAGGATACGAAGAAACAAAGAAATAAACCACAGCTGGCCAAAGGAAGACTATTTCTTGTGCCCAAGAAAGGACGACTTCCCATGGCTGAAACAAAGAATTCAACAAGCGAAGAAATGAGCGATGAGCTTGGAGAGTAAGAGTCATATCCAGCAAGAGTCATATCCTTTGTGTCATGCTGAAAAATTCGAACTGAAAACACAGAACTTTTAAACACAGGAGGGTCGTAGATCTTAGTATAAGAAACGTCTTAGCAAATGGGACAATTTCAGCAGTCCTGAGTCTGACTGAATTGCACTTGGCAGGTTCTCAGAGCTTTCAATTCTTAATGGATTAGCAGTCTTTTATGGAGAAAGGCAATTATTAAAATCACATTAAAAATTTCTAGTAAGATTGTTTTAAAAAATGAACAATTCTGTATACCAGTGACAAACACCACGCCTAATATCTCAGTTCTTTTCCTGCCTTCATGGGACAAGTGAGCATTCCAGAGATTTCTACATGACCAGCTGTTCATCTTTTTAACAGAAAGTCATTCTTCAGCTCCCTTGGAAAGGACATTGTGCAACTCAGTTTTTGAGGGCAGGTGTAGTTGAGAAAGACATTTCATGTGGAAAAATGATACAATACAAACTGGACTGGGTAAAAAACCAAAATGTAATCTTGAAGTGCAAGCCATCTTCTTAAGAGAAAATATTTGGTGTCATCTAACCTTCTGCAGTTAATCAAGATGCAGCAGATTCATTCCACATTACTTCAAAATGCCTGCATGATTTTTAAAAGCACTTATTTACAGCTGGATATTTCACAATGATTTCATGATTTTGTAAGCAGCTCAGAAGTTAGTCTACAATGTGCGTAGGAGTCTTGTAGTTGAATGATAACTTTGCTCTTATTTCAACAGTCACATCCAATTCACATACACACAAAAATTACAGGAAATAACTGTTCTGCCCCCAAATACAACTTTAGCTGTAGATATAAAACCCTACACAAGGTCACTTACAACGTACTAAAGTTTGAAAGGCAAACTAATGAAATCACTGCTTTGGTAAACCAGTTTGTAAAGCTGGATTCAAGTTGCATATTACAGCTGTCCTCATCATGTTATATATCAACCGACAGTTGATTAACTTCCCCTCTTGGATACAGTTCTTCACCTGGCTTCAAGGACATAGATCTTAATCTTCCTTATACCTCCCCACTCTCAGTATCCTCTACAGGTTCCCATCTTTTAGTATTAGAATGCCCCCAGAGCGCAGTCCTCAGTTCTCTTTATCTATACTCAGTTGGTCTAATCTAGTCTCGTTTTTAGGAACATGCCAGACTTCCCAATTTATATCCAACTGCTTGTTGACAAAGAACGAAACAAAGGCTACCAAATTTAAGAAATGATATTAACGTGCCAGGCAAGAGAACAGATACTGAAGTTATTCACAGAGTAGTTCATTATAGGGAAAATTCTAAAGGGATTTTAAGCTGTGGACAATAGGGTTCCTAAAGCTTTTGCTAATAAAAAATTGAAAAATATCACTCTGGGTAAGATGGGAGTCCCTGGATGGAACTGGTTCAATAAGGATCTGGAGTTAAAGCCATGTTTTTTAAGTTTTTTAGTTTTAACAGCCTCCCGTTTTGTTATATTCAGGCCAGGGTTACTTGAACTTGAAAATGTTTTTACTCTTCTCTACAGTGCTATTTGGATATCTAATAAAGAACTCAAATATTACATGCTCCCAAATATCTCTTCACCCTGATCTGCTCTACCTGCAGCACCCTTCTCAGCTAATGGCAATCCCACAAGTACAGTTGCTAAGGCCAAAAACCTTGGAGCAGTATTGCCCTTAAGAGGCCCTTATCTTGAGCTTCTGAAGAGTAAAATGACATGCCTATCTAGAGTTCCTACTCATTCTAAACTAACTCTAGGTACTCAGGATTCCAAATACCCTGCCTAAATGGGCTCAACTGTTCAAGGAATACATTACATCATCAGTGTGTGCACTAGTGTATAAAGAAGGCAAACAAATTTTGAACATCTAAGTTAGGATATCCAAATAGATGGGGGAGACAGAAGTCCCCCGCTTCTTGCCATACAAGTCAGAGACAGGGATAGGAAGAGAAGGGTGGGCTGAGGATCAGCTCTCCTCTTGAGTAATGTTTTAGCTATGAAAATGTATTTATCAAGACAGGTGCACTGAACATATTTCTATTTAACAAAGTTTTTAAATATTTAACCATTTGTATCTCCATTGCATTCTTGCCCCAGGACTGCAAATACTTAGAAGCATACCTGCCCTGTTGTATATCCTTTATTCCTTTCTCTTGATACTCAATCCACAAATTGAGTCAGAAAACTCCATCAGTTAGATCTTCAAACTATGTTCTATTTCTTTCCTATTCTTTCACTACCACCCTGTTCCAATGGACTCCTTCCTAACTTGCCTAATTCTACCCTTGTTTTATTACCTATTTTCAATACAGCAGTCAGGTTCTTACCTTTTTCTCCAAATCTGCTCAAATGTCATCTCAATGAGGCCCATCCTAATCAGTCTAAAATTGCAACCACCCTATTCTCTTTAATTTTCCCCATGGCATGTATTATCTCCTAGTATATACTGAATAAGTATGCCTGTAATTTCATTTTACTTATTTGACAGAGAGAAACACAGCCAATCCAAGTCCCTCTTCAAAAGGGAGGGCAAGGACCATTGTTCTGATGTGTCCCAATCACCTTGTACAATTCTTGGCACATAGTAGCTCAATAAATATAGAAATTTAAACTGAATCAGCAGCTCATCCCTGTCATAAAAAGAAAATCATTGTGTTCAACTTTTGACAGATTTTTCACAATGCATGCTTTCAAAAACTTTCAAAATGTAAGAGACTTTATGAAAAAACTCTCCAAACTTGCCATACCAATACATATTTGGTATAATCTTTTAAAATGAGTATTACACATACTAGGCTTCCCTCTAGATCTTAAATAGATGCTATCTAAAATAAGTCCTATAATTTTTTCTAAGCATCATGCAATTTAATACTGAGAGGTATTTATACAAACTGCCACCTTATTAGTTTCTAATTGAGTAATCAAAGGAATGGAGAAATAATGGACCAGAATTGATAGCAGTTTCTCCTACTTGGCAAATATCCAAGTATTTGTTTAAAAAGCCCAATAATCAATACTGGCTTAAAGACATTTGTCTTAACAAAAGTTGGTAATTTATTAAGAATTGTTCAATTTAGGGCACCTGGGTGGCTCAGTGGATTAAAGCCTCTGCCTTTGGCTCAGGTCATGATCTCATGGTCCTGAAATCGAGGCCTGCATCGGGCTCTCTGCTCAGCGGGGAGCCTGCTTCCTCCTCTCTCTCTGCCTACTTGTGATCTCTGTGAAATAAATAAATAAAATCTTTAAAAAAATTGTTCAATTTACAACTTGACTACAAGATTACAAAATCTATGAATTTCCAAATCTGCAATACACAGCAGACTCTCAAAGCAATGTATTATTAAAGACTGGTATACAGCAAGGTTCAAATATATTTCAAAAAAACAGCTAAAATCCCAGTGATCTATGAAATGTTTGGTCACTCACCAGCACACGAAGAGTAGTCTGCAATTCAGACTTTTTAGCCTTTCAGTTCATTTAAAAATACAACTTAAGACCTTTTAACCATTCAGTTAATTTGAAAATACTATTCAGCAGAAATACTTTATGAAGATTCTAATCTCCAAAATGCCTAGTTGAAAAGCTTAAATACCAACTTCAATTAGATACAGAACTATCCGGACTTCTTAGGTTTACCTGCCTAGTGGCCTCTTCCACCTCACTAGTTGATGAAGTGATGCCTCCTAGTGATCAACTTGTATAACACAGCTGAGAACAAGTCAGAACAGCACACAGGATGTTTGCTACTCTGTACTTACTCATTCTCTATTAAAGCTATTACAACCCATTTGATTCAAACACTGCCAATCTTTGTCCTTTCTGCCAATAGCGAAATTCAGGTTTTTTCCTCTCATCTATTCTTCTAATAGGCTAACCATTTGAATCTAAAGCATTGCATACACAGCTGCCAGTTCTATTCCTAGAACGATATAAAACTATTACCTCTCACTGTACAGAACATTCCAACTTCTTATCCTGGCTCGGAAAGCCCTCCTCAGAATAAGTACCACTAGCCTTTACAATTCACTCTCCTCCCATTCAACCCTGCCTTAGCTCCACTTATTTGTGCACTTTACTTTTCTTTACCTAATCTTTTCCTACTTTATCAAAACTTTGTTCTCCAAACTCCTATTCAAATACCACAGCTTATCTTTCTTTTGGCTGAGATTCCTTCCCGATTATATCCCACTTCTAATCTGATCAGTAGTTAACATCTTAGATGAATATTTTTATCATTGCACTTAGTAACCTAGTGGATCATGCTAGAGGCTGGTGATGGTGCTGACAGCACTTAAAGAGTCTAAATATTCTGGTTGGAAATAGATTATTCAAAATAGAAAAGGCAGGCTGAAGACACTTTACTGAAAAGGTCTAGCAAGTAATGAGCTCACGAGCCTTAAGGTACTGCATTAAGGAAATATTAGCTTTGAAATGACAAATGAAAATATGAGTGGATGAAATGGAGCCGGGTCTAGTTTTCTTTTTGTCCTAAATTCAGAATATAGGAGATACATTTGAGAGAGTTAAGTAGCCCAACAAAGGTAGGTTAAGAGAGTATGATAAACTTGCTTGGGTGCTGTAAATAGTCTCACAAAACTGTTACTATTCGATAGTACTGATACTCTAGAAGCCTTTGGGGTGGTAGTAGAAAAGCATCAGGTACTACAGTGACTGACAGTGGGAGAACCCTTGAATGTGTTTTAAATTTGAGCAATGCCCTGGGTAAATAACCTCCCCCTCCCCATTTAAGAGCCCATGAGCATGTAACATCCTTTCATAAGTCCACTTCTCAAACTAGGTAAATGCTCCAGCTGTTCACGACTCAAATATCTGATGGCCACTTGGGCAGATCTCTTCATCTAAAGGATTAGATTGCAAGGATGACTCCCCCTTTTATAGTCTTCTATCAAAACATAGCATATAGTCTGAGAAGACAAGACTTTTCAATGTATTATTTTTTAAAAAACAGCAAATGAGCAAAGGTCTTTATTAGGCATTAAAGGAAAGTAGAAGCAGTGTTATGTAGAAAATGTTTTGCAAAAATGCAAGGATGAAGGAAAACAGATGGAATGATAAACTTGCCTGAGTGCTGTAAATGGCAAGGTTACTTTAAAAGAGGAATTCAGACTGTAGGCCCACAACTGGAGGGAGAGGTTGTGTCAGAGGACAGGTCTGACAGGATAATGGATGCAAGACATTAAGGAGATAAAATGAAAGAATTCTATGGGGTAGCCAGGCCCAAAAAGGTGGAGATACTTTCACCAAAGCTAGAACCCTGGGAATCTTTTTATGGCAAACTTCCACATTACCAGTAAACTTATTAGGAAAATCAAATCTCACATTAAAGGGAACAAATTTGCCACACAATTCCTACCTACAAACTACCTATTTAAGTAAATCCATTGAGTAACAATCTCTCAGAAACTAGAAAATTGAGTAGTTGTTCCCAATGAGATCCCATTTACACTTTCATTCCAGTCATTGTCTCAACCTTATCTGTGTACCCAGTTTCCAAGGAAATCATCATGCACAATGAAGTGAAAAGCCTCAGATGAAGGAAAGGACTCTGGTCAGCACACAATTCTTTGGGCTATATTCCTAAACCTTACTGGGGCCTGTTTACATTCTGAAATGTAGTTTCTGCCTCTTATGTTCCAGGATATCCCTGACCAATCTTTTTCTAAACCTGAAGATTATCAGTGTATGTGACCAATGTGGCAGTAATCTTAACCTCCCTCCTCCCAATTCCTACCAAACTCAGCTTCAGCTCTAGATGTCCGGGTCTACCCTTTATTTACTAGTCTCCCTTTAGTGCTGTAACCAGGAATCACAGGACTTCAAGAGGACTGGATGCTAGGAGTCTTTTGCCTCCATAACACCCACTGTTGCCTAAAAACCTGGACATAATGGGTAAGAGTTGCAGCAGCCATTTTAGCCAGTAAAGCAATTTAAAAAATAAAAGAAAGGAAAAGGAAAGGGTAGGGAAGAGAAAAGAAAAAAGAAAAGAAAAAGATGGAAGCAATATGCCATGGACAGTAAAGCAAAGCCTTTGAGAACTAGGAAGCTCCCAAACTAGCCCCAGAGTCTAATTTACACCTAAAAGAAAACTCCTTTTAACCCACATGGCATTTGGTCTATTGTTCGGCCAACATGTGTATGCAAACCAGGCACAGGGGAGGGGGCAGCCTATCTGTTTAAAACTGATCCAGATAAACTCATGTACTCTGAAATATTTGATATTCTGAAATGCCTAGCTTTATGAAATGCCTATTTAACCACTGGTGTACACAGGAATATCTGCAAGAAGCCAGTGAAGACTTCTCTCAGAGTGGGTAGGAGCATAAGCAGAGGCCAAACAAGTGGTCATCACACCAGATTCAATGAGGACATGTTAAAGTTACTGAACTTCTAGCTTTACATATACAGAGTTATTACCATCCTCAAGTATAAAGATTAAATAAAGCATTATTTCTATTATCTTAAATGAGTACACATTTGGATTTTTCAAAAATGATTAAGATCTAAAATGCTATAAAAGCAAAATCCCATCTAGTTTAAAATAAAAACAGTATAGCAATGTTTTTCTCTGAACTCCTCAAAATATATTATACCTAACCTTTAAAACGAAATCTATACTTAAGTCATCTTATACTTACCACTTAAGGTTCCTTTACTAATCAATCTTGACACTTTTGTGATTAAGAATGAGCTAATTATGTGTACATTTAGGAATCTCAATTGTCCAGAACAGTCAAATGATAAGATTCTAATGATAGAATAAAACATTCTTTTTCCATTATCAGGCATACAATATATAACTTAAACTTTCTATGTTTCTGGTCATTTTGAAAAACTGTTGTAGCCAACTGTTTTCATAAAGATTAAAAAAATATGGCCATTATAAGATTTCAGTTCCTCTCATTCAAAATATTATACCCCTAGGAAGATGCAGTGCCCTTTTGTTTAATTAAACCTGGGTGGATCTGTGATTGACTATAACCAATAGAGTTAAGTGAGGACTTTCCAGATTACATCATGAGAAGGATGCAACTTTTATCTCTTGGAACCCAGCAACACTAAGGCAGGACCTAGGTAGAGATCTGTTTACATCCCAGCCGAGGTCTCATCTATCATCAACCACCTGGGTGTGCATGAAAAGCCTTCAGATAATTCAAGTCATTCCAGTCCGTCCTTCAAAAGCTACCCCTAACAATGCTCAGTACAGCAGAAATCAATTATAAGCATGCAGAATCAACAAAATAAATTTTGTCAATGCTTTTCAGAGTTTTGAGTGGTAGTTACCCAGTACTAGGTAACTACAACTACTGCTACTTTCCATGATCTCACAGAAACACTGAATTTATAGAATATACATATTCTATAAATTGTTTTTACCATTTTTCTCAATATAAGCCATCTAGTATGTAGGATTTGATAACCATGAAGGACCTTAGGCTATCCTGGTTGACCGAGGAGATTGAACTGATGGGAATCTATCATTTATCTTGCTATATGACCCCAAAAGAATGGTTTGGTACAACGGAAAGAGTCCAGATAAATCCTATTTGACGTACACGTACATTAAGTTTGCTGTACACCTACCATCTTCCAGGTCCAGGATAACTTAGAAAATCCAACAGTGAGCATGCATCCTAAAACTACCTCTTAAACTGGTAGAACCAGTTCAGAACTGAGGAATGACAGTAAGTACTAAATCAATGAAAGAGACTCTATGTTAAGTAAGACACACACAGAAGGCTAATGGCCAAAAAATAACCGTATGAAAAATAGGTAATAAGATCTTCTTTAAAACTAGCTGACTTTAGAGAATTATTCTTTTCTAATTTTACACAAAAAACTTTCAAAATGGGAGAATACGTTTATATTTCTTATCCAGTCTTAAGTTTGTTCTTTTGTATACCAACTAGGGCACCTCTTAGCCAAGAGCCACTTTGCCTTTAGAAACACAAAACTCCAACTAGTTCTAAAATTACCTGCCAAAATCAATTTAAAATGTGATTCCAACTACACATTCAAGACTTTGTTTGGGAAGCACATTTACTAAATGCTCACTATTTATGAGGTTCTAAGTACAAGAAGCATTAATGTATTCTCATTAGGGCTCACCACACTCTTCACAGAACAATGAGGCTAAATGAACATTTAACCATTCTACCTCTACCACCCAATGTATTATTTTACTCCTACATTTATTTTAAAAAATGACAGTTCATCACTTGTTTCGGAGCTATATGGCTTTTATCTAAAATCAGATCTTTTCCATTCTTATTCATGGTTTTTTATTCCTATAGAGCAACCTCACCCAAAATTCTCATTCCTGAGTCCACCTATTTGATGAAGGTAATTACAAATAATATAAACTGGAGGAAGGCAAGGAAAAAAATCCTACTGTGTTGGACTAACTTTGAAGCCTTCAGTGTGTATTGTTTTTAATCTATTTTCGCTGGTCAAAACAAATCTGCTTGCACACGTAACATTACTCGTACTGTGATTCTATTAAGAATGTCTCCATAATGAGAAAAAAAAACAGCATTTAGAGGGTAAAGGGGTATGAGCCTGCTACTTTGTCAAATAGTTTAGGAAAAACGTATGTATGTATGCATAAGAATACAGGGCTGTGTAGTAAAAATAAATGGTGACATAAGAATATACAAGAAATCTTTCAACTGTATTTTCAGAATTAGAGTTAACTATCTTTCATGTCTTAGTCTTAAAAATTGCCTTCATGGGGCACCTGGGTGGTTCAGTGGGTTAAAGCCTCTGCCTTCAGCTCAGGTCATGATCTCAGGGTCCTGGGATCGAGGCCAGCATTGGGCTCTCTGCTCAGCAGGGAGTCTGTTTCCTCCCCACTCTCCGCCTACTTCTGATCTCTATCAAATAAATAAATAAATAAATAAATAAATAAATAAATAAAGTCTTTAAAAAAATTGCCTTCATGGAAGCCTCACTTGAAATACTCTCAGCAGGTGCTTTTTAGTGTTTTAAACCCTTTAAAAGGACTTCATGACTAAGTCTTCCATTGCTTGGCCCTTCTATCTCCATCCATTCTTTCAACACCTTGAATGTATCCCAGACTGTCCTACTTCAGGAATTTCAGTTTCCTCTACCTTCACCTGAACTGCTCTCTGCTCAAAGGATCCATCTTTGACTACATAAATTCTTCCTTGAAATCCCAGCTAAACGCTGTCATATCAGTTTTGAGTCTCCTTGTAGAAACTACTTCCCCACTCCATGAAAAATTTATGAGCCGCAACAGCCTAACTTCATTACAAATATCAAAATTATGACTATCAATAGCATTAACTCTTAATATGAGGTCTGTCAACTTCTGGCACTTTTCATCACTAATCCCCAAGTTCTTTCTTGGTTTTTAAGTTTAAACCATACAAGGCACTAAAAACTACTTTTATCTTAAGCAACATTTTCTCCTGAGTTTCAAAATAATAAAACTCAAAACAAGTTAATTAAGAGATCTACAAAAGCTACAAACTCTCAATTTCCAATATGAAAATTAAGCAACTGGATTAACGACTTATTTCTTGCTGGCAATTTATTATTTCTAAATTGTTATGTTCCGTTTCTCATCTACTTTACACTTAAGATAATTAGTCAATGCCTTTTTTTCAACTGAAAAACCTAAAAGTACATAATGATGTCAAATGGAAGAAACACAAGATACAAAGTATACTGTATTTTTTGAAAATATAATTAATACATCAACTAAAAATTTCTCATGGGTAAACGCTCATCCTTTAAGTAATTTCACACTCCAACAATGTTTTCGTTTCTCAGAAGTCACATAAGTGATCCCTAATTAGTCCAAGAACTTGTTTTTTAATTCAAGTTATATTCTGATACCTGGATTTTTAAACCAGTATACAAAATCACCAGTATACAGCTATAACTTAATTTCACCATTATCATTTACATTTACTTTTCAGCTATTAGACTTAGTGCTTAAGTGGCAAATTAACCTAAATTATGAACACACATTTTCAAAACAAAAACCAGTTCACAATTACCAAGTGTATATATGCAAATTAAAAAAAGAAAAAAGGTGAAGTAGCATAGAATTTCTCTTTCCTAAAGTTCCTATGAAGAACATATACTTCTTCTAAACTACCTATTTATTCTGTACATTTAAAGTAACATTTGGTTTGACTTAGTCAAAAAATATAAAGGCTAAAATTTTTCTAAGACTAATCAAGAAAAATGGATTCAAATTCTAAACCAAGCATTCAAAGAATACCTGAATATTAGTTTAATATTTCTGTATTGTATGATAAGGTTTTCACAAATGGTAATTTAAAGTTTTATTTTTATTTTTAATAATGGTAATGGCTTACAACTCAAATAAACTGACAAATTTATACTGTCTTACAAACAGCAGTAATATGAACAGTTAATTCACTTATCTTAGGGACCTTATTATACACCAATCAATATCATTAACCTATTCACATTATAATGAAAACATTTCTATCAGAGCTAACGTCTCCCTTTCAGGTTTGTTTTTATTATATGCGCTAAAAAAGGAAACAGAGGTAGAATCCCATTTTTCTTAAGTATTAATCTGTAAGACAGTTCCACACAATTAAGACATTTTTATGTCACAGAAATATTAATACTGCTTTAATGAACTAGATAAAAATTGTGAAAATTCTCATAAACTTCCCAACACCTGTGTTATACTAAAAAAGTGATTTATGAAACTACTGTTGTTTACTTACCATATTTGAGTGACCATAAAATGACAGAAAAAAATTTTCAAAGTATTAGCCAAAAAGGTGATTGTATGAGATTCTGCCATTTGCAGAGAAAAAAATAGAACTTCTTGGTAATCTGGTGCCTGAGTTAGGGGAAACTATAAACTGAAAACATAAAGGCAAAATTTAAAGTGCCTCAAAAATGTCTATATTTAACTCAGAGTAAAAACCTTTCTAGTATTCCTATAACAAACTCCATTTAGCAGGGCTTGGGAGGTTGCTTTTAAAATTATACAAATTTACAGGCCATCCTGGCCTAAGCACAGAACAGCCTACTCTAAACATTTCAACTCTCTGCTCTTCAAAAAAATATATATAGAAATATATTCACACTTAAAAAAAAAACAAAACCCAAAATATCACCAGTACATTTTATAAAATTAAATGCAAATTTTATTAAGGATTTCAAATTACATATTTCAAATTTCTAAAATGGAATAGAACCATTTTATAACTGGAAAGATGGCATAGATGAACATTGTAATGCCAAATTTGTTAAGAAAACAATTTCTCTGCAAACCACATCCCTTTTATGTAACCAGATGAAATAGTATTTGTCCCTTCACTTTGGCAATAGCTATTACCTAAAGGAATGAAAAAAAAAAGTGGTTCTGTTGCTTAAGTTCATTAAAAATGGGATTCTATCTTTAGATGAAATTTTTTAAGTTCAGAAAAGGCTGTGATCAAATGAGCTATGGGTACAAAAACAAAAATCAGCAAAGAATGACTAATCAAAAGCAACCAAAAGCATTTTGAAAATAAAGAGGAAAAATGTAAGGTGTCATGGCATTTTTTCCTATACACTACGGTAACTGGTTAAGGATTTCCAGTAGTTAATTAAAATCTCAGGAGAGGAATGAATAGTACTATACAAATAACAAGATGTGTTCACATTCCAAGATCTTAATACTAAGTTTTCAAAGAGAAAGCTCTATCACTTCTAAAAATAAACAATGTAATTTTATTAAGAGCAGGAACTCTAGGCCATCCTCTATAATCCATTTAGTCCATCCTCACTGTCAGAAACTTTTAAGCTCATCACAAAAAATTAACAGTAATTAGCCTGAGGTATTTTAAATGTGGCTCTACAGTCTCAAAACTCAATGGCATTTCCCCCACTAAAAATGGTCTTCTTCCTACATTAGTTCCCTCTCTCTGTATTTTACTACAATATGGACATAACTAAAATACCCAAAAACAATCCTTGGACCTTTTTGAAGAGTTGCTCATCTATCAGCTTCTATTCAGATAGGAGCCACACAAAGATCTGCAAGAGTGTTGCCTGACCCGATCCAGAACAGAGGTACTTAAACCTTTGTTTTCCAGTTGAATTATCAAGCCCTGGTATGAATAAAATGCTGAATATCATATTTGTGGTACAAACAGGTCCAAATTTTGGAGCTTTTAATGAGATCAAGAAACATTTCATAAAATTTAACTTAATATGCCTTAACATATCTGTGAGGTAGTTAGGTAAACAGTACTACCCATTTTAATACATAGTAAACAGAAGCATGGGTAAATGACATACTCATACTTTAAAAGCAGTAGAATCAGAATTAACCACAGAGGCTTGGGGCCTTCTCTCTAGCTCTAATCAAAGGAAATAAAATTTTAACCTTTTAATCTTTCTTTGAAAAAAAAATTACATCACTTTAGATTTTCTTTCTTTTTTATACTTTCTTAATTAGCAGATATAGTACCTCTCCCAAAGTTGACACACTTCTCTTCCATAATATGGTAAACTGGGTACAATGCTTAATTCAAGCTAGGCCTCAGCTTCTACCTGAATTAGTACAAAATTAAGACATTATCTTGTGAGAACTAAAATTATATTTGACATTTTTATTTTAGGCTGCAACAAAACAAGCAAACAATAACAACAAACAACTTGAAATAGGCTTGTCAAATGATGTAAATTCATCCTTTCCAGGGAAGCAGAAGGTAGACCCTACCATAAAGAAAAGACGTTTAGTTAATGGAAGTTAAATTTAAAAGCACAGTTAAAATAATGAGGCTTAACTTCTGAAAATAGGTTTTATTCACCTCCCTACAGTAACCAATAATCACACTATGAGTTTGGTTTCTTTACTATGATTTTCTTACTAGGTTTCTAACAATGTCACCCAGAATTAAAAATCCATTAATAATCCAAGTTATCAGTTGTGGTCTTACTGGAAATTCTTAACCATAGGGTTGTCTCAAGTTTTGTTTCTGTTTTTTAAGTGAGGAACTGTCAAAATCTAAGTCACTGCATTTCTATAACAAAGTACTGACAAGCACAGCTAGTGCAAGCAAATGTGAATCCAATTCAACTACCAACTGAAAAAAAAAACCTGGTTCTTTAGGAAAATTAGCAAAGCAAAAAAAATAAAATAAAAAAGGTTTCTTTTTTTTCTCTGTTCACTTTCATAGTTGTAATCTAAAATCTTTGTTACATGATAAAAATTACTCCAGAAGAACCAAACCATGTAGTGATGAATGAACATGCGTGGAAGAATTTGTGCAATCAACAGACCCGGCAGAAAAACTAGAGTTAAATGCTAAGTAGAACAAACTGGTCTTTAAAATTACCAGTTCCTTTCCTTTAAAAAAAATTACTGAGTCTACCAAGAAAATACAAAAACATAAGGCTGTAAGTAAATAATAGTTGTGTTTAGGCTATTACAGTGCAGGTTATCCTCAAGGCCACATACATCCTGCTTCACTGCTGCTTGCACTCTGCTGGGTTTTGATCCTTCTGTTAAAGGAAAACAACAAGTCAATCTTTTTCTGCTTGCTTCCCAGTTAATTTTCAACAGTAATTATCATGGTTATATTATCTCATTATTCTACCAAAATTTTTGTCAAATTAAAGAAAAGGTAATGCAAGAATGGCAAATTATTTATTTATTCAAATATTGTCAAGTTACAAAAATGCTTAAAATAAGGCCCATATTTTACTCTGTGGAATGAACACACCAAACCATAATCTTCAAAAACAAAATAATCATTATTTCTTTTTATAGATCAATTATTCAAACATACTAATTCATACCCTTCAGAATATTTCATTTGATTTTAAACTACCCCCTCTATTACCTGCTCACTAGATTAAAGTATCTTCTGGATCTTTTATAGTATTTAGCAAATGAATGAGTGCGCTTAGAACAACAGATTGGGAGTCTCAAAGATAGAGAACAGAGGTGGTCAGGAGAACCTAACAAACAGTACTACACTTCCCTCTTTCCCAGCACTCAGATTATTTAAAAACTGACCTTTGTTTATAAAGCTATCCTTTGGAGGGGAAAACCTAAGAACACATGCAATAATAAGTAATTTCAAATGCTTCTAGGGGAGCCTAGGTGACTCAGTCAGTTGAATGCTGACTCTTGATTTTGGCTCAGGTCATGGTCTCACCGTCCTGGGATCAAGCCCCATGTCCCCAAATCCCAAGTCAAGCTCTGTGCTCTCAGGCTGGGAATCTGCCTGAGGACTCTTGCTCATTTTCTCTCTCTCTCTGTCCCTTTCCCTCTACCCCTGCCTCACCCTATGTGCCCCTCTCTCTCCAAAATAACTAAATAAAATCTTTAAAAAGTAAAATAGAACTGGGGCGCCTGGGTGGCTCAGAGGGTTAAGCCTCTTCCTTCAGCTCAGGTCATGATCTCAGGGTCCTGGGATGGCGGCCCGCATCAGGCTCTCTGCTCAGTGGGGAGCCTGCTTCCTCCTCTTTCTCTGCCTGTCTCTCTGCCTATTTGTGATCCCTGTCAAATAAATAAATAAAATCCTAAAAAATATAATAAAACTAAAATGCTTCTAAAAAAACCTTTAAAAAAATAAAATATAAAAAAACCCTAGGGTGCCTGGATAGCTCAGTCAGTTAAGTGTCTGCCTTTGGCTTAGGCCATGATCCTAGGGTCCAGGTTTAGAGCCAGGCATCTGAGGCTCTGCTCAACAGGGAGTGCTTGCTTCTTCCTCTCACTCTGCCCCACCCCTATCTCGTGCACGCTCGCTCTAATAAATAAACTCTAAAAAAAAAAAGCCCAACATAATGTACATTAGAAAAGAATCTTAGGGTTTATTTAGACCTCAGACTAAGAAAAATACAAAGTCAGAACCAAAAATTTCTAAGGAAATGTGCACTAAAATTTCATATTGAAACACCAGTGGGGATTAAAGTGGACTATACATTATCTCCAGTCAATAGGAATTATTAAAGAATTTAATGGACAAAAATAAACTTCATATTGAGATATCAACTCTTATTTAATCTGCCTTGAGTTAAACAGAAAGCAGCACTAATTTTGCTCACCTTTGAGTCATAGTCTGGATCATTTTCCTCATCTCCTTCTTCTTCCCCTTCCTATATTAAAGTTCAAAATGCATCCATGAAGTAGGTACACAGTAGGAAGAAATGGTTCATAATGTATGGAGAAATTTTAATACAAGTTACTCTATAGGTCAAAAGACTTTCATGATTACAGAGTATGGAGACAATGCAATTTAATTGAAAGCTTCTAATATGAAAAATTTCCCAACACAACTTGAGACATCCAGAGAGCTTTTATTGAAAAGATTTACTGCAGCCAACGTTGAAAAAGTTTACTGCAGCTTTTGACTTCTTCAAAGAGCTGATAACCCTGCAGCAGAACAGAATTATTTGAAATAAAAAAAATGTTCTGAGTTTTGCAATTTATTTATTGAAACCTCATACATACATTGTTTGGCTGTAGAACTCTAAAATCATATTTTCTTTCCAAAAGGTTTATATCCCATATCACACAGAATGATTATAGCAAAGGAATACATAAGTCACTCAATCTGCTTCTCAGTGTGTGAAACAGAGAATTATTTGCTCATTTGGTAAACATTACCTCATCTGCTTCTTCACCTTCTTCATCATACTAAAAGGAGAAAAAAGGATGAAGTTTGAATGAAGCTAACAAATATTTGAGAATAGCACAGTTACAGCCATCTTGTATCCATTAATATCTAAAAAGAAGACAATACTTTCCCTAAGGCAATTAATTATAAATTAAATGGCTTGGGAATCCCTCAATTCAGTGCCATTATCTAAATCTGACAATTTAAAAAGTTAAAATAAAGAACACAGCACAATTGTGCATAAGTGTGATCAGACTATTACTATAATAATATTATCTGCCTATACTTATGTGAACACACAGCACAAAAAGGCCCTAAATCTATTTGAATGACTGACACTTAGCAATAAAGATAGCCAAAATATTTGAAGGCAGCCTAATTTTACCTTAATCGTTGCTTAATATTCCTGTGGATAAAAATTCTACACTTTTTAGTATTTTTAAGTAATAAAAAATATCTCAGCTATGTTTTGTTTGGTCAAAGAAAAGAGCATAATACATCTAAAACACTGACCAAACATTACTAGTACTAATTCAAAGCAGTCTTCTTATTAGCAGGAAAATAAGAGCTATGAAAGATCCTAAGAGGACATATTTAAAACAATTCAAGAAAGTTACCTATAGGACACCAGTAATTAGCCTTTGAATTACTTTTTTTTTTTAAATTATATCTATTCATTTAACTGCTCACCAACTAGGACCACCATACCCTCACCAAACGATTTCACTGCAGGGTTCAGATTCACTCACATCATCATCATCATCTTCGATAGCCTCTCCAGTAAAGTATAACACTGATCTTGGAATTATACGCTCACGTAAAAAGTGACCAATTTCAAAGTCTGCAGCAAGGATAGCCTCAGCATCATCATCCTGTTTTTTTTTAAACAAAAAAAGGCACAAAATGTAGTAACTTATTTAATTAGGCACATGCAAGACTCCTGGGTTTAAACTCTATGAAACAACATTCAACTTCACGTTTAACTTTCTGTCACTTTAACATTAGCTTATGTGTGTAATTAAACAATCATTTATACATACCTTAGGTTCACAGGGCTTTAATAAAAAGAAAGTTACCAAGTCAGTGTACATACTCACAGAAATTTGAGAAAACAAAAATTAGAACTGGTATTACTTAGTTTTTTGGCTTAAAATACAAAGCAGCTTTGTTATGCAACTGTGATTTTCTTCATAAATATTCACTATTGAAAATACCAAATGAAATAACACTAAGGAAGAATCTCAGGAATTAAACAACATTAGAATGGCACATAATTAAAGAACATGGAGAATCACTTATGCTTCCTTAAAGATAGGACAAAGCAGTTGTATGGATAATACCAAATGAGGAGATAGAATCCTACTTAATAAATACTAAGTCAATCTAGGATTTCTAGAAATCTTAATGACAAAGCACAACACAGAAATGGAGCTGGCATTATTCAAAACTCAAATAATCCCATTTAAGTTCCATGATACCCAACAATGAGTAAATAATCCATGAAATGTTTATTTTGACTCATCAGCATATAATCCACTATAATGAATAGCCAAAAAAAACAGAAGAGAGCAGTGGACTTTGAGGGAAAGACTTCTAATCACAGGTAAAGGTGCTGTAGCTGTAAGTACTCAAGACTGTTTTGTTACCATAAATATTTGACAGAATTAAAAAACAAAACGCACTTCAACACAAACTCCCAACCCACACACTGACATGAAAATAGCACAAAACTCTATCTCAATGTTCTTTAAGTAGTTATACCTAAAATTCAGGTGTTGCTTTCTAGTTCTCTTTTTTGTCCCTTTACAGGCAGAAATACTTGCCTTTTACAGATCTGGTCTTAGCCCTAGCTAAAACTATTCTAATTCAAAAGTATTCAAAATAAGCATACTTCCTAATTCCATATCTATAAAGCTACTAAACAATCTGAGTTAAAGTTAAAAAATCTGGCCAACAGAAGAGCAGATTCATTCTGAAGCTAAGAAAACATTCATAGCTTACACCCTGCCTGCACAGACCTCTCTCAGGTTGTTCCTCCTTCCAAGCTATACACAGGCAGTACCACAGCTCTTGGCTATATGGTCACATAATACATGGCCACAATAGGAAACCAGGTTTCCACTGGAAAAGCACAGAAGGAATTCTAACCAGAATGTGGTTAGGAGTTTTAGTAAATAAATACTACAAATGATTTATCTAATATATCCTAGTTTCAATAAGGAAACTATCATCCCTGAAACCTGAATCCCCCACAATACTTCCAACCCTCAAAAGGAAAAGTTTTCAGCACTTTCAGCACTTCTCGGTGGAAACACTACAGGCATTCTGAATGAAATAATTTCAGATGCATAAAGGTCTTCACCATGCATTGGAAGCCTCAGAACAAAATCTGAGTACCAACTATCCAACTCCCCGCTTTTGAGAACCAGTTCTTTAATTTCATAGTGAACAATTCAACAAATAAATAATAATTTAACTTACCAGATCTCCGCTCTCAGGAACTGCAAATTGAGAAAAGACATTCAAATGAGTAAGAAATTATAGAAAGCTTATAACAAAACAACCATTAATACCCAAACTAAAACCCCTACTTACCTTCAGGAGGGGCAAAAAAATTAAAGAAAGAGTCATTGGAAACTGTTTTGGTCACAGTACGAACTGTCCCACGTCCCTTGTGTTTTTGCTTCTTCTTAATGGTTTTTAAAGTAACATTCTTTCCTTTTTTCCAATCTATCTGGCACCTTGCAAAACAAAGGGAAGAACGTATCACAATTACCATACTATACTTAACTGCTAGAAGACCTAAAATTTATCTAAATATTATATTCTTTAAAAGATTTCCTTTATTATTTTATAGAAAGAGAGCAAGAGACAGAAGAGTGAGAGAATACACACGTGAGCAGGGGAGGAGCAGAAGGGGGAAAAAATCACAAGCAAGACTCTAGGCTGGGATGCAGGGCTCAATCTCACAACTCTGGGATCATGACCTGAGCTAAAACCAAGAGTAGGAAGCGTAACTGAATGAGCCACCCAAGTGCCCCAAATATTATTTTTAATTACAAATCTGAGAGGGAAAAATGACTCAAATGTTTTTGATAGCAATATAAACAGAAAACTTTATTTCTAAACACATATTTTTTCAATAAATAAATTGACAATTGACACAAATTCACAATGCAATAAATTTAAGTGTATTCTCCTTTGGAGAAATGTCTGTAACAGAAGCCAAGGAGAATTCTAGGAAAATAGGCAAAAACACTTTTCTAAAATGTTTAGGGATAAACTATGTATCAAGTACACACAAAGAAATACCAAATATCACAAATCACAAATAAAAACAGAGACAGAATATTCTGTGGAAGTAGTAAAATAAACTCACCCTGTACAACCCATAATTTCTGGTCCATCAAAAGAAAAGGGATCAGAATCATCTGGTTCTGACCTCATCCTATATGTCTTTGTCAACACTTCATTTGTGAAATATTCATTGGGTTCAAAGTGAAATTCTAGGACAAAACTCTTAAAAAAAATTATAAAACACTAATGAAATTCCTACACCAAAAAAGTTAATGCATTAGTAAATAAAATTACATCTGTTGATTTTTATAAACACATAAACTTCTAGGTGATAATGCCTTTCCAATGAAAAGGGTCACATAAACCCCAAATCATGTTAAAAAACCAAAACAAGACATAAAAGAAAACTGAAAACTTAGCCCAGCTTGTAATTTCTACTTATAACATGCTTATAAAATAGGTTAGAACAACTGAATAAACTGACCAAGTACTCATTCCTCCTTCCACACCCACAAAGACTTTGACTCATCTTCTAACCCAAATTTGACAGGAATAGCCCAACTTTACTACACAAGATAGAACAATTTATAGCCTGTGGTAGGTCTGCCCATTCTTCACATAATACTGATGGTTTCTGGGAGAAGCTAGTAGCTGATCTTTGATTGTGGAAGTATAGGCCCTCTCATATCTTGTTTTATGTAATTCCTAGATACATGCTTTTTAAGACAGAGTTAAGTACTTAGGGTGCTATTATTTTTTTTTATCTATTTTTAATCTAGGATCAAGGACTTACTATATTTCAAAAATAGTTTTATGTTCAGAGGGAGGAAAAGGAATAAATTCTGCATCACAATTACCAACATCCTACCAACAATAGTACCAAGTATGAGTTTTAACTTCTTTCTTACCCATCTCTGCCTTAAGTATCACCTCTCTTTAGAAAGTTCCATATATCTACCTAAAATGCCTAATGTTACAAAACTGAAAATATTTCAAAGTTCTTTTACCATGGGCTGGCCAGCATCTGAGAACTTCACTTTAATATCTTTCAAGTGCTTCAAAATAGGTTCATCATGCTCCTGCAAATTAAGAAAATAATTGAAATGAGTATCTAACATGGCATTTTAGGATGAATGTGCTATTACTAGACAATAAACATTTAGCTGACTGAGATATTTATAGTGAGGCTTCATGTAACAATTATGAACCATTAAGACCTATTCTCCAGATTATGGCTTATACTATGGCTAGTTTTATAAAGTCTACTTATATCTACTGGCAATGGTAGAAAAAAAGTTACTTAAACAGAGAATTATGTCATCATCATACTGAATGGGCTGAAGATTATAAAAATCAAGTCTAACTCAGGCATGTTTGCTTTAAAAACATTTCCTTTTCCAGCTGCTTCTTGTTCCTCTCACTCTGCTAGGTCCTTTTCTACTTTGCCAAAGTAGAAATGCAAAGATTTCTTTGTCTTGACTTTCAACAACCACACTAGAATGCAACAAGTACTATAATGCACATAGTAGTGGTTCAAGAAATCCTTTTTTTTTTTTTTTTAGATTTTATTTATTTGACAAGAGAGAGAATATAAGCAGGCAGAGCAGCAGGGAGAGGGAAAAAGCAGAAGCAGGTTCCCCACGAAGCAGGGAGTCTGCTTCTCCCTCTCACTCCCCCTGCTTGTGTTCCCTCTCTAGCTGTTTCTCTCTATCAAATAAATAAATAAAATCTTAAAAAAAAAAGCCTCTAATCAGGACAAAAGTTTTCCATAGAAGGTGACATCTGTGTTGGATTCCCAGAAAAAGTGACAATTGTGAAAGAGCTAAAGATCTTTGTTATTCTTTTAAAATGCAAATGTCCCCTGGAATATTTGTTTCAGACTGAAAAGGTCTTTTTCGGTCAGATAAATTAAATTTTACATTTCCTCCCACCAATATCTAATACCAAGCACTTAAACAAAGAAGACAAAAGACTATGACAAAACATTGTTCAATGATAAACAGCTGTCAAAGGAACCATTTCATTATCTAATTTCTGAAAATGAATTATAATGTATTTATTACATTAATCAAAGATGTCATTTTCCTTCTACAGGTAACAGAGGTTTCAAAAGATAGCAATCATTCTATAGAGGTCAACAATGGAGAGACCTGTCATCACAGCCATTTAAATTTCAAAGGTTTTACCCTCTGAGGTAGTAGGATGTTTTCATGAGTAAAATTACCTGAACCATATCACTGAGCAAGTCAACGTTCTTAAAAACAGTCAACCAGAATTCAGGAATTCCCTTGGGGTCTTCTTTTTCTTCATCCTTTTTCTCATCTTCAATCTTGGCTTTTTCTTTCAGCTCCTCCTTGATAAATGACAGCATTAAGTTACTGAACTCCGAAATCAGACTACTTGATAAAATCTTACCCATCCCCTTAACTTACATACAGCAGTGAAATACAGAAACCAACAAATCCTTAATCACCAATTGCAATTTTCAATCAAGTTCTAGTCCAATTGTGTAAACACTGCTGTTAACCATACCAAACTTTACTTCTGTAGCTATTGCTACTACCATACCCCTCCAAAAGAGAATCACTAAGAAAACGTATGAACTATACGGAAACCTATGAAACTGTAGGGAAACATGATCAAAACATGTTCTTCTTATCAACCAACATTAGAATAGCAATGTTGGGGAAACAAAGTCATGTAACAGAATGCTATATTTATGTCACAACCCTGCTATTTATTAATTGTAGGCAAGTCATTAGAAGCCTCCATTTCATCACATGAAAAACAAGAACAATCCTTTGCATGTCATCATGAGGTTCAAAGGAGAAGTTTATATAATAATCTATAAGATTTAAATACTAAAAAATGTCAGGGAACAATGAATTTGGATATAGATGGTACCAGAGCTAACAGTGTCCCATCTGTTCTGATTATCATTAACTCACCACCAATTGTACAATAAAATATTTCCAAGGTACACACTAAATTTACGTTGGTACCAACCGAAATTTCATCCTCCTCATCTGGTTTCCACTCACATTCTTCTTCCGTAGGTTCATAAATTGCATTAATGATCTCAAATCGCTAAAATGATTTAAAAAAAAGCTTGCGTAAAAACACTGACATTCAAGGTAGTAGCTGTTTCTTATTAAAGATATGTATAGATTTAATGAATGTATACCACAACTTGAATAGCTATTATGGATAGTTTTCCCAAATACCTCTAATAACCATTTTGCTGAGAGGTCTGAAGACTAAACCACCTGCAAATTTGTTTATATTTCCAGAGCTTCATTATAATCTCAAATTTTAGATCAAGAAAATAAAGTAGTAGAAAGCATTACCTTATCAAATAGAGGCTGATAGAGAACAGCATACTTTCTTTCAAGATCATGAACTTCCTCATAGAATTTGGCTTCTATCTGTGCACATTTAACTTGAAGATTTTTGAGAGCATTCACTCGTCTTTTAACTACCCTCGGCAAGCTGAAAGGTTGGAATGCACCAGTTACACAGCATCACAGTAAAACACAAGTCACACTTCTATCACATTGAAAAGTAAAGCATAAAATTTAGTGAATGATAGGTTTCCTACTTGAAGCAAAAGCAATACTCATTCAAAGTAATTAAAATTCAAGAAACATATATACATGGACTTCTTGACCATAAAATATTTCAAAAGTGAACACTTTAACAGATACAATAAGTTGTGGTAAGAAAATGTAAATCATATCAAACCTAAATCTTTTATTATAATCAAGTTCTGCATTAGACTTGTCAGTGCTGGCATTTAAGCTATAAAACAGTCTAGGACTGACCATCCTGAGAATAAGGACAGCACCCTGATTAAAAAAAAAAAAAAAGTAGGCATCTCACCCTTACCAGCTTTTTTAGGTAAAAGGATATTAGAAAAAAGGATGGTATCCTACACCATTATTTCCTATTTTAGTCTCTATTTTGCATTTAAACTTATATTTAAAAAGGATTATATTTTATGAATGGACTTTTAATTACAGGTTTGAGATACAATTCATAAATCATAAAATTTACTATGGGGTATAAGCCCACTGAAGTATGATTAAACTTATGAATCCCCCCTACCACTTGAAACACGTTTGCTCAAAATTTATCTAACTTCAGGAACTCTGTACAACAGATAGAGAAACTAGGTTAGAATTTCCTGCCATAGGGAGATTGCTGTAAATCAAATAATTCTCTTACTTAACCACTATTTTAGTTAAGATTATGAGAAGTAGGGGTGCCTGGGTGGCTCAGCTGGTTAAGCGACTGCCTTCGGCTCAGGTCATGATCCCGGAGACCCGGGATCGAGCCCCACATCAGGCTCCCTGCTCGGAGGGAAGCCTGCTTCTCCCTCTCTCACTCCCCCTGCTTGTGGTCCCTGTCTAGCTGTGTTTCTCTCTGCCAAATAAATAAAATCTTAAAAAAAAAAAAAAAAAAAGATTATCAGAAGTAAAAAATTGTCTACAGATACCAATTTTTTTATTTCTCACACTTAAAAGTAAAAAGTTTACTGTTTTGTCAAGGTAATGAAATAACATGGGGTGCTGCCCACCCCCACACCATATCTCAGAAAAACAAAAAGAATTTAACCCTAGAAACTTCAGAACCAAGAAGAAAACAACTCTTCAGGGACTCACACACACAAGCACACACATAATACGAGCAACTTCTGAGTAAGACTAGAAACTACAGAGTGAACTGCAACCTAGAAAAGAGGGAATGGGTAGAATGGGTAGCAGTGAGGACAGGCTCGAAGAAAACTTTTGAAATACTGCACCTGCCTTACAACTGTGTCTGACTCCTTCACCCTTCAGAGCCTAGTGCCAGCATTTTTAGTAGCTGATGAAAGCTGGACTGGCTGAGAGCCTATGAGCCTACAAGCACTCATTTTTCCACCCACCCCTCCAATCCAGGTAAAATGGATTACAACCAAATGAGAATGCCTCTTCCTCAAGCAGCCAAAAACAATTGCCTGGAACTGACAGCAAACTTTGAGTCTGAAATAACAGGAGCTCTCCTTAGGTTCATTCCAATCCCTTTTCTTAAATTACACGGGACTGTCAAAAACCAGAGGCTGATCTTTATTCCTCCCTCAAAAGTCATTACTAGGGAGTAACTGTTATTAACCAGGGAGCCTGAGCCCTACAGCCAAATAACTAAACCCTTAAGAAGTACAACTTTTAAAAAAAGAATGAAATATTTAACACCTGAAGCCATATTATTAGACAAAACAATGTAAATATATTTAAAGAGATGGGGAAAGAAACAAGACCAAGAAATCTAAAACAAAGTAGAAATATTAAATATGAAAAATACAGGAGCTAAAATAAAAAATGTACAAATAGGATAAACAGGACAGTTTCAACCTAAGTCCATTAAAAGCTGAAAATCTCTCCAGAAAGGCGGCAGGAAAGACAGACAGAAAACCTATGCTCTGGACAACAAAATTAGCAACAGCTGAAAGACAGAAGGGAGGTGGGTATCTGAATAAATGAGTAATACATTTCTCAGAGTTAAAGTAGTATGGAAATCCTTACTCTAACCCCTAGACAGTTAATGAGATTCCTGAATACCAAAGACCAAAGAAAATTCTAAATGTGTTCAATGAGGCAAATAACCTACACAGGAAAAGGAATCGGACATCAGGCTTAAAAAGAAAACACCATATGCAAGAAAAAATGAACTTTTATTTAAGAACTCTGAACGTACAATTTTATAAGCCAAACTACTATTCAGATACAAAGACAAAATAGAAATTGTATGAAGCATAAAGGCTTCAGGAAATATGCCAGAGATACTCTTTATGTTCATTAAAACTAATTTCTGAGAAAGTTAAAAAAAAATAAGAAATTACTATGTAAGTATAGGTGGCCAAATATCTTGGTAAATCTTTACTGTTGCCTTGATGGAAAAAAAGTGGAGAATGTGTATTTATAAATCATACAGATATTAGTAAATTTATGAAATCAACAAGGGTAATAAACTTAGGTATTAAGTTATGAGCCTCTTTACCATAGTAACAAAGAACAGAATGCAGACAACCTGATTTACTTAATGGAAACCAAAAGAAGAGGAAAAAAAAAAAGAAGTACAATAAATTATAAAGTAATAGCAGTCCAAATATATTTAAGTCCAAAAACAATACTGCTTTCAAGAAATGCAGAGTTTAAAACTAATAAAGAAACAAACTTCCACACTAGTGATAAAATATAAGGATGGAAAAAGCCATGAGAGGTAAATAAAAACCAAAAGAAAGCTAGAATAGCTATCTTAATATCAGACAAAACAATTTATAACACCACCACCATCACAAAATACAACAGAGGACATTTTATACTGGTAAACTGAAAGAAAAGGACAAGATATATACATCATAAACATATAGCTAATAATACAGTTTCAAAATATATTAATCTATAACCAATAGGATTATATGGAGAAACAGATTAAGCAGAAAATTTTAACACATTCTTCCCAGAAACTGTCAAAAGCTATCAATCAAAAAGCAGAAATAAGAAAACCTGAATAACACAATTAATAAATCTAGGCTACTAATTTCAGCATATAGACCTTCACGCTTAACTTTCATAGAACATTTAGAAAAACAATTATTAAGGCCATAAAAGACAATTAAAAAAAAAATCAAATGAACGAAGCTCTCAATTCAGGAAACTGGAAAGGGGAATGGAGCAAATTCAAATAAGGGTTCTCAAACTCCAAAGGCCAAAGTCCATTTTTAGAAGAGTTCTACCCACTGCAAAGGGACAGTTAATTCCTATCCTACACAAGTTGCTCTGAAAACAGGAGGAAAAGTAAAAGCAACTCTATTTACTTCACTAAGCAGCTGAAATCTTGATCAGGGCATGGAATTACCATCCCATGAAAGTTTCTGTATTGTGAATACATATATACCCACATCACATATGCATATCCTAACACACACACGCACACACACACACACTCACACACTCAAGTACATTTCACTAACAAATAAGGACCTTGAATAAAATATTAACTACTTGACTCAACAGTATAATAGTAATACATGATTAAATTTATTCCAGGAATGCAAGGCTAGTTTAATATTGGAAATACATGTTCCAAAAATATATTTAATGTGAACTTACTAGATTTAAAGAAAAAGTCAAAAGACCAACTGAATACATACAGAAAAAAAGTGATAAAAACATCCAAGTGGACACCAAGCTTAATGGAGAGATTTTATATCCATTCCCGGTTAAGACTAGATAAGAACTGAAAGTCCTGTCCAATGTTATAAAGAAATAAAAATAAACTTGGTGTGCTGTAATTTGAAAGATTAGAGCTAAAACTGCCATTATTTGCAGACAAGATCTTTTGCCTATGGGAGAAAAAAAAAAAAACAACACAAATTACTGTGGTAAGTGTAGCAAGATTTCTGGACACAAGATGAACAGCAAAAGAAATAATAAAAATAAATCAATAGCCCTCTTCTCTACATCAAGAACAGCCAACCTGGAGATAAAATAAAAAATAAGATGCTATCCACAATGCCAACACAACTAAAGTATATAGGAATTAACCAAGAATAGACAGTGAGAAAAACTTCGTAATAAAAGAGTATGATTTCAACAAATACAAGGATACGGATGAGATAATTTTACATTAGAATAATAATCCCCTACCCATGTTAATCTATAGATTCAATGTAACTCCTATCAAAATTTTAGAGGGGGGCCTGTTTTATGAAAACCCCTATAAACTTACTATCAACCATATGTGGAATAAAGAGCTAGATATGATTAGGCCAATCTTAAGACTGTATTCCACAGGGGATGTGGAGGGGAGGGAAGGAGGAAGAAAGCAAGATATTACAGGGAGAAACAAATTACTAGGAAGATTAAATTATCACCCTGCTAGATATTAAGACATACTAAAAAGCCAAATTAAAAAGAGAGTGCTGCTCCAAGACAAACACAGGTGTTTATAAGAAATTGATATGCAATAGAGGTGGTATCACAAATAAATGAGGAAATAATGCACTGTTTAGTGAAGTGTTACAGAAACAAGCTCACTAAAAAAAAGGCAAAAACAGAACAAAAATAAAACAAAAAACCTGATGCACAGCTAAATACAAAGAGAGTTTATTAAAGACCTAAAGACGAAAGGTAAAACTAGTCAACAGGAAATGCAGAAGGAACTAGGAAGGACTTCTTAACTTGAATAAGCCACAGGTCAAAAACCTTTAAACATAAAAATTAAGGATTTCTATTTAATGGAGAATGCTAAGGATAAAGTTAATAGAACTCCTGCAAAACAAGACAGTAAACCCCAATGGGAAAATGGACAGTAAGAGCAGTCTAAAAGGCTCACTCAGTCATGAAGCTCAAAACTCTTTAGAAAACAAAAAGTACAAATAAAACAAAATAAACCTGCACCTCTTAGACTGGTAAAAGCAAAAAACCCATGAAGCTGAATGATGCCAACTGCTGGCAACACAGGGATGGAGGTTGCTTTCATGCACTGGATACAGTCATTCCAGAAAGCTGGGAAGTACTTAAAGCTTGCATACCCTGTAACAATCCCACTGGTAAGTATATAACCCCCAGAATTCTTACACAGTTAAAAGGGCATGCAAAAAGAGGACCATTACAATGGAATTCGTATTGATGGAGCTTAGAGGCAATCAAGATATCCATCAAAGAAAAAGCATGTAATAAAACATGGTGGACACAAATCACCTAAAGTGGACACAAATCACCTAAAGTGACAACATTCAGAAACTAGAAACCACTGATGAAATTACATACAGATAAGCAACATGGATGATCTTAAAGTCATAAAGCCAAGTAAAAAAACAATTATAAGCAGAATAAGATATACAGGCTGTTAATGATTTATAGGAGCAGTGAAATAAATAAGAAATTTGTATTTCTTCTAATTCTGTGTATTTCTAGTAAACCTCCAGACAAATCTCAGGAATGGTTAAGATCAGTGTACTTCCTATGGAGAGGGGTCAAACTTTAAAAGACCAACTCTAACTTGGTGGTACTCAGCAAAATTTTTAATTCCCCAAATTCCTATACTAGATACTAACAGACATTAGCTTTCCACTTGATGTATCTGAGTCCTGGATGGTCTTAAAAAGATATACCTGCAATGTTGATTATAGAAGGATAAATAAGGACTATGGAAAAGAAGAACTTGTACCTTTCAATGTATCCTGTTGGTGTTTCTACCAGACCATCAAGTCTTTCTTGAAGGGCTGCAAGAATCTGAGGATTTTGCATCATCTGAACAGTCAGCTGACGCGCTTTAAAAAAAAAAAAAAGGGCATCGAAAGAAGGATTTTATGAAAATGTATTATGCTATTTCAACAGGACAATCCAATAATGAAGTTTTCCTGACTAGCTCATAATTCACTGGTCTGAGTAGAGACGGGCAGCAAGCTGAGGAAAATCCACTCTAGGGGAAAACCTGATGTTCAGGCAAAGTTCAGATTCCTGATGTTCTAACACATACCATTTCTCAAGGCCACTGCCACAACTACCGTTAACTATAAATATCCTTTCTCTTCCCTACTACCTTGTGTTTCATGCACCTTATATTTTTAAGAAGCTCAAAGCTCCATCCAGATGCCTACCTATGACTCTAGGTAATGCTTTGAAGGCAGACAACACATTATCAAAAAACTTCAAATTTAGTGACTGTTTCAACCCTGGGACAAAGACTGTGGAATAACCCAACTGCTTGTTTGATGCTTATAGTATAGTGTGTTTCTGTGTATCAGAATAGAGAAAGTTAATAGTTCAGACAATCAAGGTTGTAACTAAAGTCAAACAAATGTGGTTGTTAGTGTGTCTAAAAATTACACTCAATCCAAAAATAAACTACATTTAGGCAAAACATTATTTTGTTATTATCATCTCTTTGTCAACACATTACATAAAACTGACATGAATTTTCCTAGTTATTTAATTTGATTATTGGATGATGTACAGTCATGATAACCAACACACCTTTAGAAATTTCACTAAGGACACTTAGTCCTTTTAAGACAATACTGCAAGATGAAAGCTGAAGAGTTCAGTTGTCTTTTCACAATTAACCTCCATCTGGCTTAACAATAAAAGTTGAATCATCTAGTACTTTAATATCCTTAGCCCATACCTACAGGGCATAACCTAAAGCAGTACAATTCTGCACTACCATTGCTACCTCCTCCTTTATAATTATTTGCTAAAGAAACTGTAAGATTTTTTTTTTACATTTAATAATGTCTTTTTTATCATCTGGTTGGAAAGAATTAAAAAAAGGCTGAAATATACAACTATATGTTTTCTGCATAAAAAATACTGAACATTTCCAGTAACTCTAAAGCTAGTGGTTTGTTTAAACAAACACAACTCCCACCAAGACCTGTAACATTTCTAAATTCACACAACTCACAGGCAGCTGTGTCAAACAGCTATGCCATGTCACTCCAGCAGTAGAGGGTACACTGAAAACTTCTGATGGGTCACTAACTATATTCATACCTTCCTCCCTTATTACCACTCTATCTCTATCTCCCTCTTCCCCTCCTTTCTTCCCCCCATCGCAAACATACACACACAAACTATTCCTGAACTAGAGATATGGACCACATGGGTAAAGTAGAAAAGATCCAAAAGGGAACAGTATTTGTTACTACCCTCTAGAAGACATGTTCCAGCAATTACTGGCTCCTGAAGTAATTTAAAATAATACCTTTGATTTTTGTTTCTTCACCAGTTTCTTCTTCTTCTACTTCTTCAACATCATCCAAATCTTGATCAAGTTCAGACTGTTCTTTGCTACAATATCATAGTATCACACCAAGGTTCAAATGTACCAATTACCAAAAAATAAATTAAAAAAAATTATAAAAAACTTCAATTTTCTAGGTTAATAGGCCTCTTTAAAAAATATGAAATAGGAAATTCAAAAGGTAATTCAGTTTTCTAACTTCATATATAAATAAGCAGAAACTGAAAGTATGTAAAATTTCATTTAAAAGCACATGGTCAAAATTTATATTTTAAGGGTTTTTTTCAAGATTTTATTTTTAAGTAATTTCTACACCCAAAGCACGACTTGAACTCACAACCCCGAGATCAATAGTTGCATGGTCCACCAACTGAGTGAGCAGGGGCCCCTCTATTCTTAGCTTTAAAAATGTGGTTTGATAGGGTTGGTTCCAGAACGTAGATCAAGAAGTATATGTGCTCTATCCCAATATCCACTGACTTCACTCTTCTCAGTAACAGCAGGTTGGTTTTACATGAGATGGTAATACACCAAAGCTTTTAAAATCTACATTTCCCAGCCTACCTTTTAGCTAGGTGTGGTTATATAACTTTGGGCAGTGAGTTAAAAAAGCAAAATGTACAGAATTTTGAGTAAGCCTCCTTTATAGGACAGTAGACAGCTGGAGGCCTTTTTGATCTTGCTCCCTTCATAGAATAGGGATATGACAACTAGCATTCCAACAGCCATGCTGGACCATGAGGCATCCTAGAGAATGAAAGTCAACAGAATGAAGGAATCTGGAAGAACAATGATCCTGGATCCCTGATGGCCATGGGGTAATCACATCAGCCTGTACTCACTATCTTAGGACTTTCCTCCTTTTTCTTTACTTCATAATGGAGATGGGCAAAAAGTTAAGAGGACCTGAGTCTACGTCATACTTAAGAGCAAAGCCAGGAGAACGGCACCAGTGAAAGAAAAGGAAAAAAGTAGTAAGATAACATTCTCCCCATTTCATCTTAAAAATCTAGTTTTTGAATATGAAATTACAATGAGAATTAAAAAGGGAAATAAGGCTAAGTCAACATACAGGTTTTCATATAATTCCTTGTGTGATTTTACATTTTAGGATTTGGTTTACAACATTTAGTCATGTTCATGTTTAGAAACAGCATTTCAAGTATTAACTTTCATATAGAGACAAATACAATCTAATTTTCATATGAGAACAAATACAGAAAAGATCAACTGTATTCTGCCAGCAAAATTTATGCCTCTGTAAACTAAAGAAAAAAAGATATTTATTTATTTGTATTTGTAATTTTTATTTGTATTTCTGTAAATAAAGAAAAAAAATTCAGCCTTCCACACACAATAGATTATTTCTGAAACTATGTTTGATTTAGCATAACCCTAAACATAATTAGATTTAAGGGACATTAATTAAACATCACATAGCACAGCTATACCTCCAGTGTGATTTTAATCATTTATTGAACATCTACATCTTAAGGATTTAAAACAGGGGTCCACAGACTATGTTACATAGTCAAATACCACCATTTTTATAAATAAAACTTTATTTGGCTGCTTTCACACTACAACACCAAAACTGAGTAACTGCAACAGAGACCATGTGGCCCAAAATGCCTAAAATATTTATAATGAGGTCATTTAAGTTTGTTTACTCCTGCTTTAAAGAACAAGAATCCTCCCTTCCTCCTACCCTCCTAGGGCTCATAGCCATCTCAAACTAAGTAAAGGGGGAGCGCCTGGGTGACTCAGTGGGTTAAAGCCTCTGCCTTCAGCTCAGGTCACGATCTCAGGGTCCTGGGATGGAGGCCCGCATCAGGCTCTCTGCTCAGCAGGGAGCCTGCTTCCTCCTCTCTCTACCTACTTGTGATCTCTCTCTCTGTCAAATAAATAAAAAATAAAATCTTAAAAAAAAAAATTAAATAAGAGGATGGTGGGGAATCAGTCTGTCGCAACCAATTTATTCTTTTTTTTTTTAAGTTTAAAACAGAATGAGGTTGCAAGGTTAAGATGGCAGATTACACATACTCCTCTGATCTTACTCATTCCAAAATCTCTACTAAAATTAGTATAAAAGGGTTTTGTTTTTTTTTTTTTAAGATTTTATTTATTTGACAGACAGAAACACAGCTAGAGAGGGAACACAAGCAGGGGGAGTGAGAGAGGGAGAAGCAGGCTTCCCGCCGAGCAGGGAGCCCGATGTGGGACTTGATCCCGGGACTCCAGGATCATGACCTGAGCCGAAGGCAGTCGCCTAACCAACTGAGCCACCCAGGTGCCCCAGTATAAGAGGGTTTTTAAAACAAATATTGAAGGACAGGAAGACAAGAACAGCAACAGCAACTTCACTGAGAACTGAAATCTAACTTACCAGTGGGAAAAACTGAAAACTAGACCAAACACAAAATCAGAAAGGACACTTCTGGAACTAGGGATAGAGAGATGAAATTAGGAGAAAACAGGGAGGGCTAAAGAAAAACTGATAGACCAGTTTAATCCCCAGATTTTCTCCTTCAATCTAGCAGAAGCACAGCAGTTTCTGCTTTAGAAAAGCGGGAAGCCTGCTTCTCCCTCTCTCACTCCCCCTGCTTGTGTTCCCTCTCTCTGTTTCCCTCTGTCAAATAAATAAAATCTTAAAAAAAAAAAAAAGGGTTAAACTAAGAGCTCAGACAGTCTCTCAGATACAGGGCTGTATCACACTAGAATACTGAAAGTAGAAGGCCCTTCCCTAGCCACCTTTTCCCAATTTGGATTCCACAACACTGAAAGTCACATCCTTACCCAGATACTCTTCCTTGAGGTATCTGAAGAGCCCAGAGGAAAAAAAAAATCATTCTGACAATGGGGATTCTCACAATAAACAACTACCCTGATGACCTTACATTACAAGCTAAATTAAAAGCCTCCCTCCACCCCACAACAGTCACATTTTCTAATCAACTTTTCTCTCAACTCCATATTCTCCCCCACCCTGATCTTAGTGAGCAGACAACCAAGTATTACTTCCTATTTGAGAAAATGCTTTTACATGGAAATGAAAACAAATACGGGAAAGAAAAATTTAAGAACATAACATAACATACAGGGAAAAAACATCCAGAGAAAAGATATTACAATCCAGAGAGAAGATATTACAATCAATGAAATAGGAAAAAGATGCTATAAAAAAATAGGAACAGAGAATTAAGAAACGCCTGAAAACTATACAACAGAAATCTGGAAACTCAATACAAGAGCTGAAAGGTAAAATTTCTTCAAGCTTTGCCCAGAAAGAAGAGCAAAGAGATAAAGATGGAAAACTAGACAAAAGATAATTAGAACAAGCTCAACATATAATAGGAGGTCCTGAAAGAGAAAACGTTAATAAGACAATCAACAAGTCAAGAATATTTCCCAGAACTGAAAGCCATTGGGCTGCCAGACTGAAAGGGCCCACCACTGAATACCTACCACAAGAAATTTAAAAAACACATGTAACATGTGACAATTTCAGAACTGTGAAGCCAGAATGCTTCCAGAAATACATATGTTTAAAACAGAAAGTGTCACATACAATGATTGAGAATTATAATGACTTTGAACTTCAACACAGTGATACTGGAAGCCAAGGGATAATGGAGCAATGCCTTCAAAATTCTGAAGAAAGAGGATTCCTAAATGAGAATTCTACTCTCAAACTATCAATCTTAAGGAGAGACCTGTCATTTTTGGTCATTTATCTCAAAATAATTTATTTCTCTTATACTCTTCCAAGAAAGTATTAAAGAAACAAAAAAGAAAATAACATGGATACAAATTTGCAAATAGCAAACCCAAGAGAAGAAACAAAAGGAAATCCCAGGAAGATAATAAAATAGATCCACAATGATGGCTATATAACAACCAACATAAAGCAATCCACATTTGAGCAGTATAATACAGAAGGCAGTCATTTTGAAAACCACTATCACTAAAATACCAGCTGCCATTCTTTTTAAGCATGCAAGGACTGGCCAGATTCTTGCATGTACTTGAATGTGATGCCCTTGTGCTAAATTTTCCTGCCTTCCCACCTCAGGCTCTGCTGCCTATAACTTGCGGATAGTCATATCATACCCCCCCATCCATATCCAAGCATTGTTTTAACCTACTCCTCTAAGTTCTGTGAAATCACAAATACTGCAGCTCACCCATTCTCCCTTACCGTATTTCTGCAAGACAGCCATCCACACTAGAACCCTGCCAGAAACCAACTTCATAAAACCAATGATTCTAGAGTGCATGACCTTGCCCAATAAATTCTTCAGGAAAGTTGATGCTAGACTATGACCCAGATTTATTTTCCTACCTTGGAGACTTCAACTGATAGTGGTAATATTGCTTTTCTTTTTAAACACAGCTAAGTTTGTGACTGCTATCCAGATTTTCAAAATTAAACACTGATTAACAATGCGAAGGTGTTAAAACTAAAAAAAAAAAACAACCAACAAACAAAAAAAACCCCAGAGAAATAATTCAGACAAATGCCAAGATGGTGCTTACAGGTCTGGAGAGGAAAGTGGAGGATGCAATTGAGAAGGAGGACACTGGGCTTCTAACAGTAATGTTTTACTTTTAAGAACTGAAATATAAGCATCCTATTACTCTTTAAACTCTACATATACATTTCAGATACTTTTTATCTTGTATGTATGATACACTAATATGGAAGTAGTACAGTCTTCGGGAAATACATGTATGGTAAAAATGCATTTTGCAAGTATTTCTGATCCATTACTGTGCTCACACCACATTCCTAAGAATGAACACTGGCAAATGGTTTACTGTATTTAAGACAGTAATTAGATATACTACATTTTGTCTTGGATACACTATACCCAACTACTATATAGGCAGGTACTAAGCGTGAGTCTTTACCATACATTTTTATAATATTATTACTGCTATTAATTACATCACAGTACAAAGTAAAGCCAAATCTCTGGGAAAAGTAAAAAGCAAACAAAAATCCAACTATCTGGCACTTACTTGTCAATGTCTGCCATGCTGTAAGAACTCCAAGTATCTATGGAGAGAAATGTCAATGTTAACAATATATATACATATGTGTGTGTATATAATGTATTTAAAACTATTAAAAATATTTGATACCCAAACCCTTTAAATCAGTACCATACTGAGGACTATCCCAAGGAGGAATGTATACTCCCATTAAAAATACATCAATGTTAAAAAGAAAAATCATGGTACATATACATGGACTTTCATACTAGCCCCCAAGTAATTTTTCAGAGGATACTGCTAAAAATTAGCAACTTATTACTAGGCTTTTAGAATCTACCATGTAAGAACATTTTCTTAATAGCATTGTTGGTAAAGAATTTCAGGTATGCCAGTATCACAGAAAAGGAATACAAGAGGTCTTTATTCAAATTCCTTTAACAACTACAAATGGTCAATTTTTGCTTAATTTTTTAGACTACTTAGCACCTCACAGAACCCACTTCATTTTTAACAGTATTAATTCTTATCAAATTCATGTTAAAAAGCCAAAATCTGCCACCATTATGCCCCCAGAGATCTTTCTAAAAAGTTTAATAATCCTTGTATCACATGTCAGTCCTTCAAACAACTTAAGGACAGTTTTAAAGCTCTGGGTCCCAATCTTTTTCAAGTAAACCTTCCCCATCTCTTCCATCTCCCGTCTTATCACAGATAAGGACCATGCCCCAAGGCTACCCTGGATATGCCGGCATATTGTCACCAAACTCTTGGTTACCTGACATCCATACTGTTAGAACTATTCTGGAGAATATACTAAATTCTTTCCCTGCTATAGATTAGTACTAAGGGAATATTACTTTTAGAAAAAGAAAACTGAAGGTAAAATGTGTTATATTCAGGCAGGAAAATGGCTAATGTCACACATAATGAATGCAAAGACTATCAAAAAAAATTATCTAAATCAAGATTAGGATCGCACATTAAAATCAAGTTTTTATCTTTTAGTAATATAAAACCAGACTTTTAACTCTCAGAAAGCTACAAGATGTGATTCCTCATATCAACATGTTTTATATGATTAAAGAATTAAGAAGAGTTACTGATTTTAGCAGTCAAGTGCTAATTTGTGGAATATTATTACTAATCCAACATCCATCTTTTGAATAACCTGTGAAGAAAGTATTTCTTCCTAACTGTATCCTACTCTACTTTAAATATATTTTGCTTTAAATAATTTCTAACAGCACTGATTAACTTCTCTAATGATGCTGGGTAATCAGTCAAAATTAACAAAATACTTAGCAAATAATTATGAAGAAATATTAATTCAAAAATGAAAAAATATTGAATCTTATCATCAAAGAAATACAAGTAGGATTCTGGTTTGTCTATCAAATCAGCAAGATTATTCTTTTAATGCAGGGAAAATAGTGATGAACATGCAGTCTTAAATATGTCTTGTGTTCCTGTAACTATTTTCTTTCTGGAGAGTAATTTAGCCAAAGTAATATCAAAAACCTTAAATATGGGGCGCCTGGGTGGCTCAGTTGGTTAAGCTACTGCTTTCAGCTCAGGTCATGATCCTGGAGACCCAGGATCGAGCCCCACATCAGGGTTCCTGCTCAGCGGGAAGCCTGCTTCTCCCTCTCTAGCTGTGTTTCTCTCTGTCAAATAAATAAATAAAATCTTAAAAACAAAACAAAACAAAAACTTAAATATGTTTCTCTCCAGCTTTAGTTATTCACTTGTGAGACACTAACATGAAAAAAAAAATTATGAATCTAATGTGCTTTTCATGTTTGCCAAGAAGGTTCCTCCAAAATTCAGTTAACATTAACTTTGGCTCTTAGCTCAAAGTTTTACTTTTTCAGAGAGGATTCTCCAACCTGTATATTCTGGGTAAATAAAGCCCTACTTCTTTCCATCATGTCTCAAGTTTATAATTACAAATTAGTGTGATTATTTGACTAAGATCTATCTTCCCAAATAATCAGAGCACAAGACTCATATTACAGGGACTATAAGTGCTTCTGCCAGTCCCTATATTGCATCCTTCAGGGTAATAATAAAGCTTATATACTGAGCAGCTACAATTACTTATCTCATCAAAAGTAAACTTAGCATTAGCATGGAATGTGCATACAATGAATGTGCATACAATGAAATGTTTTGCAGTCAATAAAGCAGATATGGAAAGGGTACAGGGCTTATGGCAAAATTCAATCTGGACAGGAGTGTGTGTATGAACATGCCTATTCATGCACATACTTTATGAATAAAACATTTCTGACAGATATACCAGAAACCTAATAGTAGTCACCTGTAAGAAAAGGCTGGGAGAAAATGAGAACTTATATTTCATTCTGCATTGTTTGGCTTTCTCATATACAAATGCATTGTGCTAACATTTTGGAACTTGCTGGGTTAAAGTCTAGTTAAGTCCAGCAAACAAGCCCTCCTCAAACTTCTAAATTCAGATTATTGTAACATTTTAACATGTACTCAGAATGCCTATACTGCTACCTTTTCTGTTCTATTTCATAGGGTCACATTCAGAATTAAACTCTTAAAATGAAATTCTTTTGATTCTTTATTAAAAGATGATTCAAGACAGAACAGAATGGCATTTACTTCCTCAGAGATACCTTCTCCAATGTGCCCTGCCCATTCTAGCTGAATTAGATTTCTTGGTTATACAATTTGGTACTCAGATCATTTGGGTTGACACCAGCTTTATAAAGATCTAGCTCAGGCAAACGGCTTTTGGTCTTATTCACCATCTACAAAAAAATGAAAAAACTCTTCCTTTACTGGACCACTCTTATTAAGACTCAAATTCATAAAAGACTTAACATGTGTCTGATAACTACTGAACATTCAATAAACATGAGCTTTTTAGTTATGTCCATTTTTAATTAGCACAAGGTCAACATTTCTGCAAAATAATTAGCTGATTGTTAAAATGTACAGTCGTGCCACGGCAATGCTGAGATATTAACATTAAGGAATATATGGGCATATTAAGCAATAAGGGGCATATGGAAACTCTCTAGGAGTAGCTCTACTACTATAAATCTATAAATCTAAAAATATAGGGAAACTCATTTAAAAGAGAAAGACATTAATTCCCATTAATTCCCATGGCCAGATTCTGAACAAAGAGGTCTGAAAAAGTGGACCCCAAAACTCCATTCTAAATAAGAAACCCAGGCCCTGAGGCAGGTGGATCTAGGACAATCAGATCGCATTGAAAAAATACAGGCTTCAGTTAATACATCCATTTTTTGTTTTGTTTTGTCCAGTTTTGTTTTGTTTTTTTACTGCACTCAACATTAAATAAAATCAATGAGAATTTTATTTATCATACATGAAATTGCTTTCTTTTTTTTTTTTTTTTTTTTTATGAAATTGCTTTCTAAGAGATCTGAAGAATTTCCATTTCTGGTAGTGACAAGCTAAATTATGCAGACCAACTCTGCATAAAATAACTGCAAGTCCAGAATAAACATTTGCTAAAATTCTTAAAAGCAAGGTTTTAACTACTGAGAGGTAAAAATCAAAAGCCCCAGAACAAGGTAAGAAATCTTTATATCAACCTTCCACATTAAGCAAGTGCTGTATTATCGGGGATGATAAACCAGTTCTCTTGAACAAATAAACTAGAATCACTTATCAGTGTTGTCCCAAAACCTTAAGCCATGGAGCTTAAAGTGGTCTGCCTGGCCATGTTCCTAAGCATCTACACATCCAAACGTGAAAGGCACCTTCACCTCCAATAATTTATACATGTAGCACTAAGGGTAAGAGAAAGAATAAAAGAGAACCCTGTTCCAAAGATTTAAATAGTCAAAAGGACTATAAATAAACTTATAAACATAGACAAATGACAACCATGCTTACTGAGTCTGAAAATATAGTGTCTGTGGAAGTATCTGTAAAGAACAGCCACCTATTAAATGTGATAAAGCAACTTTGCCAAAGAATTATATAGAACTTGAAGAAATAAAATAATGGAAATCAAACCAAATGGGCAAGTTTATCAGTAGACTAACACAGCTGGAAAGATAATTAAGGAATCCAAGCTTAGAAGAAATCTTCCAAAATATGGCAAAGACTAAAGGATAGAAAACACTTATGTTAAAATGTTAAAAGATATCAGAGGATACAATAGTCTAATGAAGATTTAAAACAACTTCTAGAAGATAGAGGACAGAATGCACAAAATATGTGAAAAAAAAAAAATCAAAAGCTAAGCATTTTCCAGAACTGATGAAAGATAGCCCTACAAATCCCACAAGAGCTGATGGAGTTAGCCCTACAAATCCCAATCAGGATAAATAAAGAAACCTACATTTAAATATATCAGTGAAAAGGCAAGATGTCACCTCAAAAACACAAAGAAAAGACTCAGATTAAAGCCATAAAAGACACACAGCTATTTTCTCTTCAACAGACACAAAAGACAACAAAGTCCTCAATGTGCTGAAAACAGTCAAGGATCTTAAAATATTATACCCAACTAAACCATCTTCTAAGAATGAATGTCAAACAGGTATTTTCTGGAAAATATGCCTCCAGCTCTCTAATAAATTCTATTAAGTATATTCTTTAGACAGAAGGCAAGTGATCCCAAATGGAAAAACTAATTTCCAAGAAGAAATGAGGGGCAAAAAGGATAACTGCATATGTCTAACTAAACATTTTTAAGTATCACCACTGTGTGGTGTGTTACAAAATTAAAACTACAACATTAAAAATAATTTATATGTAATAATAAAAAATAATTTAAGGAAAAGCAATACTAGAAATAAAAAGGTCACTCTATAATGAAAGAATGCCTTCACTACCCAGTATATGTAATGTGCAGAAGATCTCAATTCAAAGACATGGTTCATTAACAATGTGACTGAAGGCAAATCTTAACCTGAGAACTTATACACAAAAAATCTTCTACTGAAGAGGGGAAACAAGTCACTGAATTAAACCACAAACTGATTATATATTTTGTGGTCTTATAGCAGTTAGATTTCCAGACATGTGTTATTAAATAACTTCTCACCATTCCAGAAAACCTGATTGTAAGTTCTCCTGACTTTCAATGAGAAGTAAAGAAAACTAACATTTATGAAGCCTACTCAGTAAGGGACTATTATTACAGACTTTCCTCCTATCAGCAGATAAAATACTAAGCAACTTGCTTAGCAAAACGCACAAAAGGTAAGAACCTAGTAATTAAAATCTGACTTCCAAAACCCATGCAGGGTCCACTATCATCCCCAAAACCAAAGTACATGCTCTATCAGCCTATTGTTACATAGATTATACAGTAATATACTAACTGATATTCCTTTACATAAAATGACGTACTTCATGGGGAAAAAAAATCATTAAAAATTATGAATCTTTTAAAGCACGAGTTCAAGGGAACCAACAGTAACCCAAAGATTTCCCTTTACCTGAGACCTCTCATCTCCCTCCAAATGCACTCTAAGCAAATCTTTAATTAAGACACTGTTGTTTTATTAATAACATTTTCAGTGGTCCAGCGGCTCAATACCTTCTTTGACTCCAATACAATTCACAGAATATCTTATTCTTTAGGCTCACTAAAAGGATTCCTATTTGATAACACTACTTAACTTCTAGTCCAAGGGAGCTCATTACCTAGATTCTTATCTGATCCAACAGGACAGAAACATACCTGGGTTGTACTGAAAATCTGATGAATATTCACCCAGCAATAATAAACAAAACCAATTTATTCACATGGGGAGGGGAGAATGACATACACACACAGAGCAGACAAAAAGCTTAGGAGCCATCACTTAACTAGTATATGTAAACAAATTCCATGTTGGAAGAAGACCCCCTGACCATAAATACTATTGCTTTTCCCTGGAGCACAGTGGAACCCAAACAAGTGTGCTTCTGAATTCCAAGTTTAAATCAAGGGAACTCCCTTTAAAAACCAATACAAAAGCCTCATCATAAGTCATCATTGCTCAGTTATGTAACCTTGAATTAAGTCCTTTAACTGCTCTGTACCTCAACTTCCACATTAAAATTTTGATACTACCTACTTCTAGGAGCATTAGGTTAGTAATACAAAATAATTTGTGCTCTTACATTATTTTCACCTGCTGTGTTCTTCTACCCCCTTTACCTCAGAAAATAATTAAGTGTATTAATTAAATATAACAGGTAATTAAATGTAATTAATAGGCTCTTCAAAATTAGAGCTCCCTTTCCCAATAAAAATTAAAAGGTACAGAATTTCTGAATAAAAATGTATCAAACCATGAAGTGTAAAAGTAGAGAGGTCACTTTGGAAGCCAAGTGCAATAATGTGATCTAGTGTTATGGTACCAACTATCGATGGTACTTTAACAACTTACAAGGAAGGACAAAAGCAACAATGCTCACCTTTTAAAACCTACTCTGCCCAAAAAGGGGAACTTCTTTTTCAGATGAAAACAGTATGAAATGGCATTTAAGATCACCATTAAACAGATCCTTGATGTAAAGATTATAAATACTACTCTGTCCCCGACTTTTTCTTTATAGCATTCACCACAACTTAGCATTTTATATCTAGCTAACCAATATGCTTATTTTGCTCATGTTTTAAAGACGTTATGTCCAAAAAATGCTAAAATACTCAAGAATCAAATAAAAACACAAATAATTACAGGTTTGATTAGATGAGGATCTAAACAGACTAATCATCAGTTTTCAAAACTGATCAGGATTCATCCTCTCTAATCTTATTTTCATTAACATTTCAAATTTACAACCAATCAAAAAATGAGTGAAGATGTATTGATTTTGATATCTTCTTCATCATTTAAAGTCAAAAAGATTTTTGTCTCTTAGCCCCTTTTCTTACAAAAGGACTGTTTTTAATATAATTTGGTGGGTTAGAATTCAGTCACCTGAAGACAATATGGACAAAATGAGCAACAGCATTTTGGATTAAATTTTGGTACAAATGTTGGGTTTTGGTTGTTTTTTAAATCTCTAGCAGACAAGACCAGTCATGTGCAACATTTAGCATTAGCTTCATAATTTGTCAACAGGCCCAGTGTCAAAAACAGGTACTTTGCAGATTTTTCAAACTGGTATGATGAATTTTTTTAAAGTTGTATTTACCAAATTAACATAAAGCTAACCTGATATGATAATCTATGAAGCCAAGTTTTCATAACCAATGTTTGATTCTATCTATCCTCCAAAGGACCAGTCTTCTTAGAATTGCAGGTTTTAGATCTGGACCATTGATTTCAACTTATCTTTTTTAATTTGAACAACTTCCAACAAGCATGAGACTTAGTCCCAGAAGATCACTGTAAACCATATTTACCTCAACAATTTAAAACAAATTACTCTATATATAAGACTTTCCCCTTATCCAAAAATGTGTATTCTAAGTACAGAAATGTTAACGTAGGTCGACAAGAAAACAGGACTTAAATATTATTAGTTTTTAAAGATACCATGATACTTCCTATTGTCAACAGCAAATTCCGTTTTACAGCTCTTCTGAAACCAAGCAGACAGTGTTAGGATATTTCAACTAGTCCTTACAGAACTAGCTTCTAATCATTTATCAAACAGTGATGATCTAAAACAGGAGCTCCCTGAGGACATTAGATACCGGATTCATTCTTCTTGTACTCTGAAAGCCTCACCCTCCCAAAAAGAACCGCATTCCCAGCTCTCTTCAAAGCCTCCTTGAAGTAGGAGGGGCACTGACAAGAGAGGAGGCTACAAAAGTGGCCCATGAAGTTCACATTAATGCCTTATTTCCACCCATACTTCCTCCACCCAGTCCCCATTCATCTAAAAACAAAACTAGTTAAGCAACCTAATCTGGGAACTTCAATAAAGGAACTAATTTGTAAGAATGTGAAAGAAGTCTTAATAGAATTAAATACACTGCAGGCCAAATCGTTTATTTTCATCTTAGAATCATTTACAGGATAGATTAGGAGCACTTCACCGCGAGTGGTAAAGATATCCATCCATATAAAGATATCCATCCATACATAAATTCTATCTGTACTGAAGATACACACAAAAAAATCACGTGTTAATAACAGCAAACACGACCCCTTTACAAGCCTCAATTCTTTAAAATCCTAGCAGTAGAGGCCATGCTTCATCACCCATCTAACATTCATACGTTCCTCTGACACCAATAAAAAGATCAAGACCAAGAGACGCAGGTAGGAGTTTGAAAGTCAAAAGATGGACTTACTATTAATTTCCCATGCCACCGCCCCTACAACTCTCAATAAAGTGAGGACAACCCCGACCCCGCTCTTCAGCCAAGCCCAGGCGGCGGCCACGTGTCTAGGGAAGCCGCTGGGGTTTCCCCTCCCAGCACCGTCACCGCCTCCAGTGGGCGGAGAGCCCAGCAGCCTCGCAGCCTCCCCGCCCCCTCCGGGCCTCGTCCTTTCACATCCCCTCCCTCCCATCGGAATTCGCAGCCTCCGCCGTTCTCTCCATCCCCCAGCAGTCTCCCTCCGGGGATTATTTTTGAGGAAGTGGGGGCGTCGAGGAAGAGGTGGGCTACGCACTCGAACCCGGCCGGCACCCTGGGAGCCCTGAGGAGACAGTGGCCGTGCCGCTGCGGGCCAGGAGGCGAAACTGCGGCCTCGCTCCCGTCCGCGCGGAGAAGCCGGTGGGGCTCAAGGAACCTCGGCGCACATCAGCACTACCCCGGGCCTCGCAGGCCGCACCGACCCCCCGCGTCTCCTCAGCCGTTCCCGAGTAAAGCGCCTGCGAATCCCGGAGGCCCTCTCAGGCTACGGGGACTAAACTCGGCGGACGGCTCAGGCTCCGGCCTCCCTGGGCGACCTAGAAGGCCCTGGAGGCCAGAGGCCCCCACTCTCATTTCCTCGTCCCTTCCCTCAGCGCAGGCCACCTGACCGACCCTACGTTCCCCTTTCCCTTTCAGACCCCCATCCGTTACCGGTGGCTAGCACGGGGAGCCAGGCGGTCAGAGCTGCGCAGGCAGTGACTCAGGGCGGCGGCGGCGGCGGCGGCGGCGGCGGGAGGAGCAGGAGGCGGCGCCGCGAGCAGATGGCGCTAAAAAAGACCCGAGAGCCCGCCGCTCGCGCTCATATACAATTAGCGTCAGCACGTAGGGCCCGCTCCGCTGCCCCCCCAGGCCTCGCCGTCTCCTAGCAACGCGAGCGGGAGGCGGGCCCAGGGCGGGTTGCCTAGCAACAGAACTGTCCTTCTTCCCCGACGACCTCCACACCCTCCCGGCTGTGCTTGGGGTCCCCGGATTCCCGCCTCCGCCCCCTGCTACGCGCCATCTCTTTTCTCCCCGCTGCAGAAGAAAAGAAATCACAACCCTTCAGGTTCCCGGGAAGGCCCCAGACTCGCTCGCTTTGCCCCTGACCCACCTCGTTCTCCTCGGCCTGGTGCAGGGAGGCGTCAGAGCCGGGTGGAGCAGCTGCCGCCTGTCCCTATCCCGACTTAATTTCTTCAATTCCGCGGTCCCCGGTAACCATTTTCGCTCTCCGCCTATATTTTCCCTTAAGAACAACAGTTCTTTCCTCCTGACCACTTTAGCGGCGTCTTCTGCCGGTTTTGCGTCTCTTACCTCGGTGGGTCTCTGGCTTCCGGGGCTGCCTCCTCATCCCTAACCCTCCATCCTTTTACCTAACGTACGGTTCCTCATTTCTACTTAAGTTCTTTTGATGGATGAAAATGGTAATGTTTGTTTATTCTCTGGGTGTTTTATAATGACACAGTTGTTCCAAATTGCTGAAAAAATAAATTTTATGTAAATCCTCGGGCCTGTGAAACATCATGGCTATTTTTTAACTGATGCTGGATTGACTCATGTTAACTCTTAAAACAGTGGTCCTCAAAGTGTGGTCCAAGACCCTTTAAAGGGAGAAGTCAGGAGTATTTCCATAATAACACTAAAATGCTGTTTGCTTTTTGCATTCTCATTTTCTCACAAGTGTACAGTGGAGTTTTCCGGAGACTACATAGCATGTGATATGGAAACATTGAAAAAGGAAGGAGATAATAAAATCCAGTCATCTGCAGTTAAACCAGACATTAAGGAGATTTGCAAAAACATAAGACAATGCCACTCTACTTAATTTTTGTTTTAGAAAAGTTACTTTTCATATAAAAGATTTCTTTATGTTAATATTTAATTGATTTATTGTTTTAGGTGAAATAATGAATACTTTTAAATTTCTTAATTTCTGATATGATACATATCAATATCTTGAATGCACAGGATAGTTCTCTGACGACCCAAGTTTTAGAGTGTAAAGGGGTCTTGAAACCAAAAAGTTCAAGAATCTCTTCTCTACATGCTTATTCCTTTTCATTTTGAACTGCTTGGAGTCATCTATTGTAATGCTCATGTTTAACAACTGTATTTCATTTTAAAGGATATAGATTTTTCTTCTGGCATCCCCAACCTCATGAAAATTAGTTGCCCTGGACACCTGGGTGGCTCAGTCCTTAACAGTCTGCCTTTGGTTCAGGTCATAATCCCAGAGTCCTAGATGGAGCCCTCATTGGGCTCCCTGCTCAGCAGGAAGCCAGCTTCTCCCTCCCCCACTTCCCCCTTCTTGTATTCCCTCTTTCGCTGTGTCTCTCTCTCTTTCAAATAAATGAATAGTCTTAAAATAAAATTAGTTGCCTTTCCCACTCTAAGCTACAGATGCCTCACTTTACCCATTTATTTTGGTTCTTCATATCTGATTCTTTTGTTTTTTTCAACCTTCTGTCTGTATTTGACAATGATATGAGGTTAACAAGTAATTATAGTAATATCAGTAGGGCGCCTAGGTGGCTCAGTGGGTTAAGACTCTGCCTTCGGTTTAGGTAATTATCTCAGGGTCCTGGGATCAAGGCCCACATTGGGCTCTCCACTCAGCAGGGAGCCTGCTTCCTCCTATCTCTCTGCCTACCTCTCTGCCTACTTGCGATCTCTCTCTCGGTCAAATAAATAAATAAAATATTTAAAAAATAATAATATCAGTAATGACTCCTCATGAAGAATCAAGACATAAACTAGGTAGATCAGTGCCCAAAACATACTTGGCACTAATTTCAATGGAAGACTCAAGATTATTTTATTCCAATCAAAGCTATGCACAATGTGAGGTGATTAGCACACTAAAAATGACCTAAATTACTTTCACCTCCTTTCTTTAAATCTTTGTGGTTGTAGAACTTCTGAGATCAAATTGAGAAACTAGCCTTCATGATGATTTTCTATCCCACTGCAGGAAGCCTCATCAATTTGAGTCACCGTTCTAAGGCTCCTAATTTCTAATGCTTCAATCCTCACCCCCATACTTAAGGGCTTCTCATTACCAGTTTATATTCTTTCCCCTTTTCCCCAGCCTCCTCCTCCAGCTCTTTCCTCCAGCTTTCTCCTTCCCTTCTTCCAGTGTATCCTAGCCAACCTAAGAAATGAAACACGGGTAAATGGATGTCTTTTAATATAATCTTTTAAACCATAGTTTGTAAATCTAAAACTCTACCAGTTTTAGAGAGAGTTAAGAGAAGGTCATTCATTTATACATTCATTTGGGACAGTCCCAAATATATGTTGGGACCAATTTAAGACACTGGAAATAAACATTGAATAGAAAGACAATATCTTGGCATTATTGAACTTATGTTTTAGTGAGGTAGGGCATGTGATGGACAGTAATGAAATAATTTTATTTTTTTAGTGAGGTAGGGCATGTGATGGACAGTAATGAAATAATTTTATTTTTTTAAGATTTTTATTTATTTATTTTACAGAGAGAAACAGGGGGTGGGGGAGCAGCACAGAGGGAGAGGAAGAGGATCTCAAACGGACCCTGTGTGGGGCTGGATCTCACAACCCTGAGATTATGACCTGAGCCGAAACCAAGAGTTAAACCCTTAACTGACTGAGCCACCCAGGTGCCCCTGAAATAATTGTAGGTATAAATAAGTAAAAGCTATGAAGAAAATAAAATGAGAGAAAGGGGCAGAAATTGACAAACCTGAAGATATCATTGAGTTTTTCACATTGATGCCACTTAGACTCCCTAAATGCATAATGCAGTTAACTCATCTAATTTAATTACAATAAATGGTGGTTCTCATCACTGATCATGAACCATGCTAAACTTTCAGCTAAAGTTCCTTTTTTTCTTCATTCCCCATTATTTTCATCTGGTTGACTTTTAAGGCATTGTAGCCTAGTGGTTAAGAAGCGCAGCTTTAAAATCAAACAGCCCAATTTTCATCCCAATTTTGTTGTGAAAGTTTAAACAACATGTAAGTTGCTTAACATGATACTTGACAGGGGCGCCTGGGTGGCTCAGTTGGTTAAGGGACTACCTTCAGCTCAGGTCATGATCCCGGAGACCCAGGATCGAGTCCCACATTGGGCTCCCTGCTCGGCGGGAAGCCTGCTTCTCCCTCTCTCACTCCCCCTGCTTGTGTTCCCTCTCTGGCTGTGTTTCTCTCTGTCAAATAAATAAAATCTTTAAAAAAAAAAAAAGATATGATTACACACCTATGAGAATTGCTCAAATTAAAACAAAACAACAACAAAAAACCCTGACTGATGGTACAAATACTAGTAAAGATGTAGAACAACAAGAATTCTCATTCATTGTTGGTATGAATAAAAATGGTGCAGTCATTTTGAAAGACAGTTTGGCAATTCCTTATAAAGTTAAATATACACTTACCATATGACCCAGCAGTCTCACACTTCTGGCTGTTTACCCAAGTGAACTGGAAACTTACCTACAAACACACACACACACACGCACACACACACACACCTGGAGGTGAACATTTATGACAACTTATTCTTAATTGCCAAAAACTGGAAGCAATGAAGATATTGTCCACAGGTGAATAGATAAATAAACTGTACAATGGAATACTACTCAGAAATAAGAAGAAACAAGCTATTAATATACTCAACAACATGGATGAATCTCAAATACATTTTTGCCAAGTGAAAGAAGCCATAATCAAAAGGCTGTATATTATATAATTTGATTTCTATGACATAGGGGAGAGGCAACATTAAAGCGATAGAAGACATATCAGTGTTTGCCAGGGGTTCAGGAAGGGTGAAGAGTTGACCCCAAATGTGCTGCAGAGGAAGAGTTGGGGTTTTTTTAGGGTAATAGAACTGTTCAATACTCTATCAGTACTGAATATTTAGAGACTTTATACACTTCTCAAAATCACTTATTGTATTCACATTTTAAAGTCAACCAGGATGTTGAGGGATCCTAGGATGGAATTCATTCTGACAAATTAATCTAACTGTATTACAAACATAAAATACAACCCCATTAGAGGTATAGGTAAAAAAGGGACTTATTTTAGAAAACAGTATTTTGACTAGTACTATAAGGCAAAAACAGCTATACATAAAACCTGTATTCTATTTGATAAATTTGTTTCTCATAGAGATAAGTATTAGAAGTTCTAAAACTAATCTATCTGTATACTAGGTATTATATTCACTTGCCAGGGCTGCCATAACAAAGCACCAAACATGTGGCTTTAAGAATCAGAAATTTACTGTCTCACAGTTCGGGAGTCTAGAAGTCTGAAATCAAAACTTTGGTAGAGTTGGTCCCTTCTGAGTGCTATGAGGAAAGGATCTGTTCCAGGCCTTTCTCTTTGGCTTGTAGATGACCTTCTTCTACCAAGATCTTCATACTGTCTTCCCTCTATGCAAGTGTTTGTGTCCACAAATTCCTCTTTTTTATAAAGACACCAATCACACTGGATGAGGGCTCATTCTAGTGATCTCATTTTACCTTGCTTTCCTCTTACCTCTGTAAAGACTGTCTCCAAATAAGGTCACATCGTGAGGTACTAGGGGCTAGGAATTCAACATATTAACTTTGGGACGACACAATTCAACCTTCAGTACCAGAGTTAAACAAATAAATAAATAATTGTAGATAATGGGAGCCAGGACTCTTCATTATCAGAGAAAAAAAAAATCACAAATAAGGTAGGAGAGAAAGCTAAAATGAACCCTGTGGCAATGGATTGGGGCTAGAAATATCAGTATGAATTCATGTTGATAGATAGATGATAGACAGATAGACAGACAGACAAATAATAGATGTGTACATACATAGGTTTAGTATATATACATTTATTTCCTAGCTCTGTCCATTAAGAGGGCTTAGAAGTAATGATATTCTAATAGCAATAAGCATGCCCATCACCCAGATTTTGAGTTCTAATTATCATTTTTCCAAGAAAAGGAAATATAGCTAATTCTAGGACTGGGGGAGGGAAAATGCAAGATAAGTCTGGAACATGTTTATGTTACTATAAGTTTGAATAAACTTAAAATAAAAGTGATGCGGGCATATCACAAGGACACAGAAGCCAATCTGAAAGAGCTCCAAGGGGTGCCTGGGTGGTTCAGTTGGTTAAGCGACTGCCTTCGGCTCAGGTCATGATCCCGGAGACCTGGGATCGAGTCCCACATCGGGCTCCCTGCTCGGCAGGAAGCCTGCTTCTCCCTCTCTCACTCCCCCTGCTTGTGTTCCCTCTCTGGCTGTGTTTCTCTCTGTCAAATAAATAAAAATCTTTAAAAAAAAATAAAATAAAATAAAAAAATGAAAGAGCTCCAAATGGTCCCCAGTGACCAAAGCTCAAACAATTCAGTAACAAAATAATGATAATATTGGATTATAACCCAAAGTATAAAATAAATATCCATGAGTCTATAATAATATAAAAACTACTGAATGTGGAGGCGCCTGGGTGGCTCAGTGGGTTAACCATCTGACTCTTGATTTCGGCTCAGGTCATGATCTCAGGGTCATGAGATTGAGCCCCACGTGGGGCTCTGAACTGGCTGTGGAGCCTGCTTCAGATTCTCTCTCTCCCTCCCCTTCTGCCACTCCCTCCCCTCAAAAAAAAAAAATGCTGAATGAAAAATAAATAGTGGAGAGAAGACAAATCCTCCTTATAGAAGAATCCAAAGAATAGAAGATACTCCCAGCTCCTGGAGGTGAGGTTTACTTCCCTCCTCCTTGGCTGAGGATTGGCTTTAATGATTCACTTCCAAAGGAGAGTAAGGAAAGGGAAAAATATTAACTTTATAGTAGAGAAACCTGACAAACATCAATTTAACTAAAATGATTGAGGTTAATGTCACCACTTATAAGTCATGTTAATATCGAGTACTCCCTGATAGGATAAAGCAGGAATTAGTATTAAACAGATATATATTAAACACATTGTAATGGGGGAGAGGGGGTAGAAGGGAATACAATATAGAAGTATAATGAAATCAATTTGTTGACCTAAAAAGGTCTTTCTGGAAGTTAGGAGGAGTTACAAGATAAGTTTTAAAAAGAAAAAAAAAAAAAGACAAAAAATAAGTGGAATGTGGCTATGCATCTTTTGTCAGTACTAGACTCAGTATCTTTCATTTCTCAATATTCTCTCTTCGAAGAATCAAATTATGATTCATATTTTGAAAAGTTAGTTCTTGAATCTAGAAGTAGCAAAGAGCAGTAAAATTAGATTTGTCATCAGTTGTAGCAGAGTAAATTTGAACAACTGCAGGACACTAGAGATAAAATACCCAAATAAGTTAAGGAAAAATTAAGTCAACAGTAACAATAATAGTAATCGCTAACACTTACTAAATGTCTTCTATGTGCCAGACACTGTTTTACAACTATTAGTTCATTTAATCCCCACAACAACCCTATAAGATATTATTATATTTATCCCTATATTCTAGATGAGGAACTTCAGGTCCAGAGAATCCAGGATCTGTCCCTAGGCCACACAGCCCATAAGCGACAGGGTCTTGATTGACATATGTAGATCCTGGCACCAGAGCCTGAGCCTGTAATTACCTCTTTTCTAGTTAAAAGCATAAGATGTCCCAGAATTCAAGGAATTCACTCCAAAAGAAACACACATATAACCAAGCAGCTACAATTCAATTTTAAGTGCTAGTAATAGAGAAGCAGGTATCAGAATCTGAAACCAAATCTTGAAGGGGAGGTAAGAATTTACTGTGTGATAAAAGTAGGACAGTATTTCTGGCAAGAGAACTGCCATATCAAAGAAGTTTTGATCTAGTTCAAGATCATGTGAGAAATACAGTATAGGATACAAAAGCACTGAAACAATGACTTCCACCTTTGAGTATAGATTTCATAAACAGAAAAACTCTAGCCAAGTCATGTAATATGTTGGTACAAAGTATTTGTCAATTCAGTTTGGGCCTATCACTCTCACATACTTCAGGTGTCCGAACCTCTATTTAATTCCAGAAACAAGACTTCATAGTAATGAAGAAGGTGCATTTACATAGTTTCACACCATCAAGGTGGTATTCTTTACAGGTCGTGAAGCAGATTAAATCTATTTCCCAACAATCTCTTTTAAAAGCACTTTTGAGGGGCGCCTGGGTAGCTCAGAGGGTTAAGCCTCTGCCTTCGGCTCAGGTTATGATCTTGGGGTCCTGGGATCGAGTGGGGAGCTGGCTTCCTCCTCTTTCTCTGTCTGAGCCTCTATTTGTGATCTCTCTCTCTCTGTCAGGTAAATAAAATATTTTTTAAAAAATAAAATAAATAAAAGCACTTTTGAAAAACAGGTCACAAAAATCTGAGAGTAACAAACAGTTGGTGCTGGGGCAGCAAGCACTATGGCTTTGTATGTGTTGGGCATTGTTCTCAGTTGCCTTCATGTTTTAGTTCATTTACCTCTCACAACAGCCCTATGAGGTAGCTACTTATTATCATCATTATTTTGTAGATGAGATCACTGAGATACAGAGAGGTTAAGTAACTTAACGTAGAGTTGCAATTAGTCTGGTAACTGACGGAGCCAGGATTCAATAAAGCCCAGTAGTTTCAGCCTGCATAGAAAAGAGTGATGCTATTGGGTTCTTGAATTCATTTCTTAATTTAACAAATGGTCTAGAATGACCAGATCGGTGGTCACAAACCCAATGTCCACCGTTGACAGGCCAGGGATGGATTGTGTGAAGTCAGCTGGGTGCAGGGTAGCAAGGACTGGAAGGGACTGGGAGCAACAGGAGCCCCGAGCTGCCTGCCTACTCACGTACGGCAGGCAGCTACTCCTCAGCTCCAGCCTGTTGTTGCCATGTGGCTTTGGTGTTATTTTTCCAAAGTGTCCAGAGAAACTGACTTTCAAGTAAAATCTGCCAGTTTGGGAGGAGGAGTGCATAAACTGCGTTTAGTTATGGACATGCTGTGTTGGATATGCCGCTGATGGCTCTGGCAATTAGAAATGTGAACAGGCAGTTCAGGAGAATGATGTGGGAGGCAAGTATGGATTTAGAAATCATCAACACAAGGAGTATAGATGAGGATGGCTGTGGGAAAGGTAAGAAGAAAATAAGAGAACCAGAAACTCCAGCATTTAAAAAGTTGGCCGAAGATAAAAACTCAGCAAGAAAGACCTGTAGTAGAAGGAATAGCAGAGGAGAGTAGTATCTGAGATGCCAAAGGAGGAAGAGGAATCAGTCTAATTCTGCCCAGAGTCAGAGTACTGATTTCCTTGGGCACAAGTTATCTCAGACATCAGTAAGAAGAGATATTATTACTAAGTTTAAGAATAATTTTTTAAGGTCTCTTGTAACAAAAATTAGTGCTAGAGGAGCATCCCAGCATTTTCCTACTGCTCACCACTTTGACGGCTCTAATTTTAAACATCAAAGTATTTTACTTCCATTTTTTTCCAGTTTCTGTGATATTTTGTTAGTGTAATAAGTATAGTTCTGTTTCTTTGGGTGTTCTTTCTTTATATCTGGCATGCTCTTAAGACATTTTGAAACTTCTGAAATAGTTACCAAATTTCAGCAGAACCACCAAAAACAAAAACTGTGATTTTGTGGGAAAGTGATACCCGTTTCAATTTAACAATTACATAAAAGCATTTTTCACACCTACAAGTTAAAACTCAGTTCACATCTCACAAATTATTTATAACTTTGCTCAGACATAATTTCCTAGGGAATTGAGGACCCTTTGTGTATGAACAAGGAAAGTAAAGGAACCTATCTACTTGTTGAGTTTCCAGGGAGCCAGTAAATAAAAATCCATTTTCCCTGCCTGAGTTAGAACCAATTGAAAGAGAGATGGAAGAGGCAAGCAAGTGGACATCAAAATAGTTCCCTTCTTACAGAGAATGTAGGCTGGAGAACAGAGTTTTATACCTGCAGCAGACTGGCTCTGCCCACACTTCACCTCCAACTAACATAGGCTCCCTGGTTGTCACAGGCCCTTCCAGACCTTTAACAAAGCAGAATGCAGACCTCAATGGACAAGTTCTGAAGAAAATGGAACCCATAGGACAGGGTTTGGCTCATCCAGTTCTTCCTCCCAAACTCCCAGTCAGATAATTCACTCCTTCTGCCCTGGGGAAAAACAATCCAGAGAAAAGAGCAAAGCAGGTTTTTCTGCTGAAGGTTCTTCCACACTAAAGCCTGAGGACAGAGAAAGGGAAGCCACTTATACTCCCTACTGCTTTACCTCCTTTCAAGGTCATCCTACAAAGCATCTCCTGTTATCCTCACACTATCCTCAGCTAGCAAATGACTAAAACTGGACTCAGACCTAGATCATATGATTTCAGAACAGTGACCTTCATATACCCTGGGAGGCTATGCCTAGGAGGTCTGTGGCTAAAAAGAATAATACCATTAATATTCATTGGGTGGGCAGATAGAGAAGAGACAATAATGAAATAGCCCCCAAAAGGCACTGTACAGACTCAGGAGACCTCAAATATGGTTGCAACAATGTTACCAACTGGTTGCTTGGCCATGGTCAAGTCACCACATTCTTTATAAACTTAGAGTCTTCATCTGTAAAACCAGTTCAGAAAGTCCTGCCTTTCAACCAACCTAGAGGATCAAATAAGATATCTCATAAAAATACATTGAACAAGAGCACGCTATGTTAAAAGATATAGTAATTAGTTGGGATACAGTTATTATTTCAATAACATTAAGTAGAATAGGAAAACCAGACTGCTTTTCAGAATGTTTACATTTGCAAAGCTGATGCTATAGGGGCAGCAGAGGTAGATTTAAATCTCAGAGTCCTCCACACACTAACTGAGTAAACCTGGACAAGTAATTTAATCTTTCTGAATCTTGAAGGGGATCAGAACATGCTACCCTCAAATATTCCACTTTGACATAAGGATTATTTTGAGCCAAAGGCAACTGAAAGCCAGCCGATGTGGGAAGAGTTCTCTGCTCTTCCCTCATTGCCTAAAATCCAGGATATAAACTTCCCTTTGAGGAAGGTGCCCCTCCTGTACCATGAGAAAAGAATGGTTCCTGTCATCAAGGATGGGGGCCAATACCAAGATGAGTTTGCATAAACAGACTTTACTAAAATAGCCCTTATCTTCCATTATTTTCCCTACATCTTTCCCCACAATTTATCATCCCTTAAAGGCCAAATTCCTGTTCCTTCATTAAGAAGGGTATAAAAGTTCTCAAGTATAACTGCTGCTTTGAGTTGTGCTGTAAACTCCTGTGCATGTAAATATTAATAAAGATTTTCTGCATTTTCACCTGTTAATCTGTCTTGTTAGTTTAAGTCACAGGCCACCACGTACTGAACCTAAGACAGTCAAGGAAAAGCTTTTCCTTCCTGACAAAAATTTTTACTCTTCTTCTGCATACATGGAATGCTTATATCCTTTTTACCTAATAGGGTTTTGTGAGAATTATATAAAGGGCCTATCACACAATTTATACTCAATAAGTGTTAGTTTTCTTCCTTTTTTCTTGTTCTAAAGATCAACCTTACCTACAACAGGCTTTACCTTTTAATCAAGTGAATTTTATGTGTATAAATCATTTGAACCATTAAAAATTCACTTGAGGGGCACCTGGGTGGCTCAGTTGGTTAAGCGACTGCCTTCGGCTCATGTCATGATCCTGGAGACCCGGGATGGAGCCCCACATCAGGCTCCCTCCTCGGCAGGAAGCCTGCTTCTCCCTCTCTCACTCCCCCTGCTTGTGTTCCCTCTCTGGCTGTGTTTCTCTCTGTCAAATAAATAAAATCTTTAAAAAAAAAATTCACTTGAGAAGTTTTTTTTAATGGTGGATTGATGGGCTGATTAAATAAACATGATTCCATGACTCGGCAGTATAGAAGTTAGCAGCCATCCTTGATACTCCTAGGTAGTTTTCTTGAGTATCTGAATTTTAAACTATTAGTTCTTATCAAAATAATTGACCTGTGTAGCAAAAAGTCTGTTTCTATTAGTTTTTAGCATCCACACATAAATATGCATTCATCGTTAATTTAATTACTCAATTAGCGAAGCTTTATTAAGCAATTGCTATGTCTAGATGTTGGATTTTGTAATGTTGGGAACATGATGTTATGATCTGGTTGGGGATCTATCCCAAATAAACATATCCAATATACTATACCAAGGAACAATAATTTATGAAAGTTGCATGACCTAATGCCTTAATTCTCACATCTTTAAAATGGAAATAATAATTTTTGATCCCACGGGACTGTTAAAATCATTATACAAGATAATGAAGTTGAAATTAAAAGAATGATCCCCACACTCACAGCCCAGTCAGCCTGGGAAGGAAAATATCCCTTGATGGAGACTATTTTACCCACTAAAATTCATTCTCCTTTCTTTTCGAGGTACATGGCTGCCCTCCTAGACTAAATTCCTTAGCCTTCTGCACAAGATGAGACGTAGTAAGAGACATAGTAAGACCAAGACAGAGAGAGTGAAAGATAGACACAAAGAGGGGAGAGACAGACTCCAGATCCGATAGTTATTCTTGGATAATTGAGCAAAAAAGTAAAGAGGACTATCTAGAATTCATTCTGATGGGAAACCTCACAACATATTCTTTCTGTCCTTCAGAACTTGGATTGCTGGGTGATTCTCTGGGGACACCACTATAGGCTGAATGTTTGTGTCCCTCTGAAATTTTTATGTTGAAACCTAACGGCTAACGGTGATGGTATTTGGAGGTGGGGCCTTTGGAGGTGATTAGGTCATGAGGGTAGAGCTCTCTTGAATGAGATTAGTGCGCTTCTGAAAGAGACTCCAGAGAGATCCCTCACCCCCCTCTGCCATGTGAGGATACAGAAATAAGCTGGCAGTCTATGAACCAGGAAGCTAGTTCTCGTCAGACACTGAATCCGGCACCCTCTCTTGGACTTCTCAGTCTCCAGAACTGTGAGAAATGAATGTTTGCTGTTTATGCCACATTGCTGTAGCAGCCTAAGCAGACTCAATATGATAGACACAAACCCCACCCCACAGACATATGCACAGTTCTGTGGACTTGGGGTGACAGAGGTTACCATGGGCAGCCCCAAGGCAAGGGCTGAATGCTACTCTCTAGTAAATAAGTCAAACTCAGGAAAAGGAGTAAGGATGCTGGGAAGAAAGATAAATGGATAAAGAAAGAGTATGCAGATAGATAAACCTAAGAAAAGGGAAATCAGGTGAGGAACGAGAGATACTTCCAGAGTCTAGAGCTGCCCCACCTAGCGCAGTAGCTAGCCCCCGGTAGCTCTTGAGCACCAGAATGTAGCTAGGCTGAATTCAGATGCACTGTAAATGTGAAAATACACATCAGATTCCAAAGACAACACGAAGAAAGAATTGAAGATACTTCATTACTATTTCTGAATGCTAATTGCATGTTGAAATGATAATGTTTGGGCTATAATGGGTTGAATAAAATGTATTATTAAAATCAGTTTCACCGGTTTCTTTTTACTTTTTAAAATGTGACTACTAAAAACTTTAAAATCATGTTTATGGTTTGCATTGCATTTCTCTAGTACTGCACTAGACCAGGGTCAGCAAATTTCAGCTCACAGGCCAAACCTACCCTAGACCCTACTTTTGTAAATCAAGTTTTATTGGAACATAGCCAAGTCTATTTGTTTCCATAATATGACTGTTTTCCCTGTAACAGCACAGTTGAGTTGTTGCAAAAGAGACAAACTGTTCAAAGCCTAAATAAACGATTTACTATACGGCCATTTATAGAAAAAGTTCTCTAATCTCTGGTCTAGAGTATGGGAAAAGTTTTATTTAGCATAGCAGTTTATTTAGCATAGCAGTTTAAATTTATTTTTTTCTAGGGGTGTCTGGGTGGCTCAGTTGGTTGGGCAACTGCTTTTGGCTCAGGTCATGATCCTGGAGACCAAGGATCGAGCCCTGCATCAAGCTTCCTGCTGGGCGGGAAGCCTGCTTCTCCCTCTCTCACTCCCCCTGTTCGTGTTCCATCTCTAGCTGTGTTTCTCTCTGTCAAATAAATAAATAAAATCTTTTAAAAATTTTTTATTTTTTCTTGACTCCTATAATTTCTTTTAGTAACCCCAACTTTAAGTAAAACCTGAAACAATGATATAGGCTGCAGTGGAATGTAAGGAAAAAATAAAATCAAGACAATAGAAAATGTGATTCCCACCCCCATTCATCTTTCTGCAGGCATTTGTGCAGAGGCAGCTGTACCCTATCAAAGAATTTTGGGTGGAGACCAAGATCAAAGTGTGTGTGCGTGTGTGTGTGTGTGTGTGTGTGTATGTGTGTGTGTGTCCCCAGATGGTGTAAGTCCTGTTTGAAATGGAAATGATAGGGAGTGACCCCATGCTGACAAAGAGTTCAAAAGAAAAACCTCAAAAGCAAACTTTTCTATTCTTTGTAGCAGAGGGCCTCAGCCTGCAAGTCATCCGGTTGGGGTGGCAGATGAGCTCTTTGCTAGCATTACCCACTATACACAGCGCAGAATAGTATACCAGTGCAACACCTGTTTAAAAGGTTGAGTTTAAAATGTGTGATGGTAATCCTGGTTGCCCCACTTACTAGCAATCCTGCTCAAGGGCTATGGAGAGGAAACCATGCTAAAGTGGCATGCATAGTACCTGGCACATAGCAAATATTTAGAAGCTTATTGCTGTTCTATACACAAAGTACATGTCAATTTAGAGAGAAGGTAGAAATAATCTTACTTTTAAAAAGTGATAGGAGTTTTAGAGAAAACTGGAAAGGCAATAAGGAGAAAATACAATTTGGTTTTTATTCCTAAATTCTGACTTAAATTAAATGAAGCTGTTGATAACAAATGGTTTCTTTTCTAATGGCCAGTGCTTTTGATCCTGTCTTCCTGTCCTCTTGCCTGCAACACGTACATCTGCAGAAGAGACAGTGTGATGACTAGCCCTCCTTGAAAATGAAATGCCCGGATGACTTTGATTTCCCAAAGGATTTCCACTTGTGAAAATTTCCCTCTCCTCCACCAGTCTACTGCAAGAGGCTATTCCATTTCTGCTAAGCTGAAATCCCACACCATCCCCCACCCTTAGCATTCCTCTGAGTTGAACCATATAATTGGCTCCAGAAAGTCACAGCTACTGTACTTCTAAGGAGAAGGAAAGGAGGAGGCCCGGTTATTTATTTTGGTGGGTGTGTTTTGGATTTGGGGGCAGGTTGTTTTCCTCCTGTTGGAACTGGGTTTGTTCCCTCTTCCCTGAGGCTTGGGCTATGGCTATTGCCTGTGTGTATGTATGTGTATGCATGTGTCCACCACTATTAGAACCATGCAGGCATAGTTTGTTTCAATCTTCTAGGCGGGTATAAAATGCAGTCTTCTGCCCTGAGTGGTCAAGAGGTGCTCAGCTCGACATTCTGTTTTTCTGCCCCAGTTCATGAAAAGTATTGCCCCCAAACACATCAGGTTCTCTATGTTTATGAATTCTGAATCCTACCCTTCAGGAGCCAATAAGAAAAGCTGTCCTAGAATCTTCTGAAATTCAGAACTGGAAAGTTAATACCCTAAGTAAGCCTTGCATTTGACTGCAGTACTCACGTGGTCCCTTATCTGACAATATTCATTCTTTTTTTTAAAGATTTTATTCATTACTTTGAGAGAGGGAGAAAGAAAACACAAGCAGGTAGACAGGCAGAGAGAGAGAGAGAAGCTGACTCTACACTAAGCAGGAAGCCTGACATGGGGCTCCATCCCAGGACTCTAGGATTGTGACCTGAGCCGCAGACAGACACTTAACCAATTGAGCCACCCAGGCGCCCCTAACAATATTCTTTCTATCCAAAGTTCTCAATCTTGTGTCTCTTTCTTGCGTTCTCCAAAAAGAAGGTTAAACAAAAATAGACTCTGTCTAGGTTTTGTGTGAACGCCTGAGCTCTGAGGATTTTCTGCTATTATGCTCCGGTTTTTCAGAGAAGAGTCCCTTTTTTGTGATACCTCAGTATATTGGCTGAAGCCAGCCCATCTTTTCAGGGAGGACATGAAGGATATCCTGGCCATTCAATCTCTTTGTTGAAGAGCTTAAAAAACAGATACCATTAAGGTTATCAACCTGGTTATAAATAATTAGCAATTGAAACTATTAAAACTGTTTTCTCAATCTCTTTTTAAAAACACTGCATTAGATAATAATGGCAAACATTTATTGAGCTTACCATGTGCCAGGCACTGTTACAAATACTTCTTATATGTCTACGTGATTTCCATAGACCTTAGAGCCGGCTACCATTATTATCACTCTCCCCTTACAGATGAAGAAACTGAGGCACAAAGAGGTTAAGTTGTTTGCTCAAGGTCACACAGCTACTAAGTGTGAGAATCTATCTCAAGAATCTAAAATAGCTAAGCATGGGGCTTGAATTCTTATTTTCCCCTTCCAGCCAAATCATTTGGGAAAAGTCAATGAATTCACTCTTAGCTTCATACCTGCGTTATGAAAACAATACCTATCTCATAGAAGTGTTACGTAGATTCAAAAAAATAAAGCTTATTCTTCATAGAGACACCAGTAACATAGCATTATTTTTGGTATAAGAAACTATTCTCAGCTGTCCAGACAAAATCATTTATGGCATGACATCTGCAAGAGGAATTATAAAAGAATACATTTCCATTGAGAGCTGAGCAAATGACTTCCTTCAACTCTACCACCGTAGAATGATCTTGGTATTTTGTAAGTTCTAGGCACCATCCCAAATTTACAACCAGCAATTTTAATCATTCTGGAGCAGTGCTGTCCAATAAAACTTCCTGCAATGATGGGAATATTCCATATCTGTACTGTTCAAAATGGCAGCCACTAGCCACAGAGTAGCTCTTGAACACTTGAAATATGGGGGCTTGTGGGTGGCTCAGTTGGTTAAGCGACTGCCTTCGGCTCATGTCATGATCCTGGAGACCCGGGATGGAGCCCCACATCAGGCTCCCTCCTCGGCAGGAAGCCTGCTTCTCCCTCTCTCACTCCCCCTGCTTGTGTTCCCTCTCTGGCTGTGTTTCTCTCTGTCAAATAAATAAAAATCTAAAAAAAAAAAATTAAAATTTGAACACTTGAAATATGGCTAGGGTGATAGAGGAATTGATATTGTAATTTTATTTATTTTTAACTCATTTTAATTACTTTTAATGTATATAGCCATTGTGGCCATTGGTTACTAAATTAGACACTTATATTTTCTGTCCTAAATGCAGGACAGGAAATAAAATTATGTAACTATTTAGTTTAATGAACCATACAGGTATGGAATCAAGGTGTGAACTGTTCTCACACCTAAACTGGAGATTGATCAGTGTTTTGAAAAATGTCAGCGTTCTTCCATAACAAATGGAAGACGGTTTACAAGTCTAAGAAACATTTGTTATTTTATTATCACTATAGTGCTTTATTCTATCATACTGAGAATACAGGTAGGAATAAAAATTGTAGGGTGCCTGGGTGGCTCAGAGGGTTAAGCCTCTGCCTTCGGCTCTGGTCGTGATCTCAGGGTCCTGGGATCGAGTCCCACATTGGGCTCTCTGCTCGGTGGGGATCCTGCTTCTCCCTCTTTCTCTGCCTGCGCCTCTGCCTATTTGTGATTTCTCTCTGTCAAATAGATAAATAAAAATAAAAAATAAAATAAAATAAATGCCTTTAAAAAAACTGTATCATAGACCTATTTCATTGTAATGGTTTATAGGTGATTTGAATAAATAGTTTCCTGCTATAAAAAACAGAAAGATGAGCATTCCTACATGCCATTGATATTACTCTGTTTCTTGTAGCACAAGCCATCCTGAGAAATGAACAAACACCTAGTGCGTAGTTGATGCTAAAGGTCTTGGTGGGCTTAACCCCAGAACTCAAAAGGCTGTACCTGTAGGCAGTTGCACCATTTCAGCAGACTCACACTTACAGCTTTGCCTGAGTAATTTGGAGGTCCAGGATGCCATGTGTTCTGCTGCTCTCTTTGTATGTGGCATAAGATGTGGGACTCTCAATCAAGTACTTACTAACATTTTTTATAAGACTTTGTAATATCCACAAGCACTTCTGCTATCTGCATTTCTAATGAGTTGAGTGAAGATTCTGTCTGGGTAAGAATATGAGTTGGGATCTTTTTCTTTCTTGGAAGAACAAATTTGCTCCCTACAAGCTGGTATTTAAAATATGACTTTCCCTATAACCATCAACAAAAAATATCTTCATTTCCCACATTTACTAGAAAAATTCAGTCAAGGATTGATTGAGATTTGTCACTTCATAATGCTTACTTAAGCCTCTGAGATTGGGAAAAACTGTTTTACCATTATGGTGACTATTGATTGTTTTAGATTCCCCTAGTTTTGCTTCAATATTGTTAGCTAATAATACTTGCTGTCACTTATTGAGCATTTATTCTTTGCCAGGATTACATGAATTATCTCATTTAATTCACACAACAAATTTATGACTAAGGAGTAGTGTCACATCTCACAGATACAGAAACAACAGCTCAGAGGAAGTGAGTAAATTACCCAGATCACACGGCTCATGTATAGGATACAGCCAGCATGTAAATCTAGATCTTTCTTTCCTTTCGTTTTCTTTTAGTTTTCTCTTTTCTTTTCTTTTCTTTTCTTTTCTTTTCTTTTCTTTTCTTTCTCTCTCTCTCTTTCTTTCTTTCTTTTTCTTTCTTTCTCTTTTTCTTTCTCTCTCTTTCTCTCTCCCTCTCTCTCCCTCTCTCTCTCTCTTCCTTTCTTTCTCTCTTTCTTTGTCTCTTTGTCTCTCTCTCTCTCTTTCTTTCTTTCTTCTTTTTTTATTTGACAGAGAGATCACAAGTAGGCAGAGAGGCAGGCAGAGAAAGAGGAGGAAGCAGGCTCTCTGCTGAACAGAGAGCCCGATGTGGGCCTTGATCCCAGGACTCTGAGATCATGACCTGAGCTGAAGGCAGAGGCTTCAACCCACTGAGCCACCCAGGCGCCCACTTTCTCTCTCTCTCTCTCTTTCTTTCTTTCTCTTTCTTTCTTTCTCTCTCTTTCTTTCTTTCTTTCTCTTTCTCTCCCTTTCTTTCTCTCTCTTTTTGTCTCTTTCTCTCCCTTTCTCTCGTTCTTTCTTTTCTTTTGACCACGTGCACAAGGGGTGGGGAGGGGCAGAACAAGAGAAAGTATCTTAGGCAGGCTCCAAGCCTTATAAAAGAACCCGCCGCAGGATTCAGTCTCATGCCCTGAGCCCATCATGACCTGAGCTGAAATCTAGAGTTGGATACTTAACTGACTGAGCCACCTAAGTGCCCCTAAACCCAGATCTTTCTGACTCCAACGTTTGAACAGTTAAATACCGAACTATATGTTGTCCTGATTAACTGATATCAATGTACCTGGGCCATGTAATCTATTACCTACAAAAAATATTCTCATTAGTTAAATGTAATATAAACTTTCAGGAATTGTTCACGAAATAATTCATTTCCATAGAATTTGCTTGTTCTGCAAAATCACAGATGCAGTCATTTCTGTTATTTGGTGTCTTTCCGTTCAATTCAAGGAAAATTGTTTCGTCATGTATATGCTATTTTTAGTTAGAACAAAAGCCCAATATGTATCATTTGGGCCTTAACTGCCAAGAAAGCTTGCCACATTCATTGTTCAGCTGTCAGAGTGAACTTATCTCAGGTGCCTAACAATATCATTTGTTTACTCAATATATAATTATTGTATTTATGAGGCCTATTGTGTGTCAGGGGCTAAAATCACACCAGGGATGCAAAATATGGTGGTAAAGTTGACAGTAAGTTCCTCAGGTCGCCCACAGTTGAATAGGGAAGAAAGAGCTTACATAAACAACACAAATAAATTTGGCTGTGACAAGAGCCACAAAAGGTAAATGAATGATGGCATAATCTTGCCAGTCAATAGGTTTAGCTTAATGGGCTAGTTAATGAGAGAAACCTCTAGGGGCGCATGGGTGGCTCAGTTGGTTAAGCAACTGCCTTCGGCTCAGGTCATGATCCTGGACCAGGAATCAAGCGCAGCATGGGGCTTCCTGCTCAGCAGGAAGCCTGCTTTTCCCTCTCTCACTCCCCCTGCTTGTGTTCCCTCTCTAGCTGTGTTTCTGTCAAATAAATAAATAAAATCTTTTAAAAAAATAAAAAAATAAATAAGAGGAACATCTAAAAGTAAACTCTGTGATCATTAGTCACCAATTCCAGTATGCACTATTTCATTGGATATAATTTAATAATAAATATATTAGAAAAATCACAAGAATAAATAAGAGACATGAATATTCCTCTTACTTATCTAACAATTATTTTTGCACTTATTTTTTTTTCAGTAGAACTCCAACTTTAAAAATTCTTCTGGAATGTATACAAAGTAGTTTGCAATAATAAAAATGGAAATTGAGTCACAATGATGTCATTTCTTTGGGCACCTACATTAATGATTTGGAGAAGACAAAGATTAATAGGGTCTTAGCCTTCTGTTCAGAAGTTAAGAATGACAAACAAAGATCATGCCTTTGTGAAATAATTAATTATCACTTCAGAGAGTTATATCCAAAAGATGACTAAGAAAAACCAGCATTTTCTTCCTTTGAAGGCTTTAGTCTGTTATCATCATTAAGAACTGAGATTTTAAAAAATATCCTGGGTTACGAGTCCCAGAAATCAATTTAGGACATTCCTTTCTAGTTAGAACTTGCCTGAAAAAGGGTAAATGTAAATTAATCTTTGTATGGGTCAGCCAACAATCGGCACATGTGGGTGCTAGCACATAACCGGAATAACAGGACAATGGACCAAAGAAGACTCCCAGGCTTTCCACAATATTGCCTTTGCTGCTCATGCCGAATTTCTGCAGTATGTTCTGCAGGATATAAGGAGCTGAATGTGCTAATTTATCTTTGCTGGTATTTTCTCCCTGTGTTTTTCTTATGTTCAGAAGTAGAGCAAAGAAGATGCTATAAAACAGAATAGCTCTGAGTTACAGCGTGGAGGTACTTTCTTTTACGAGGGCCAATCCTTCCACTCAATAACGCAGAATCATCCCATGCTTGCCCCTCACTGCCAGACCCACCTGCCTGAAATACCACCAGAAATGCATTTGATTTATGAGGTTTCCTCTTCAAAAATAAAAGCATCTCTGGAAAGTTTCTTCCTAGCATGTAAGAGCAGATACACTAACATAATGGAAACTTTTTAAGTGTTTATTTTAATTCGAGTATAGTTAACCTACAGTGTTATATTCATTTAGGTGTATGATATAGTGAATCAACAACCCTGTACATTACACGGTATTCATCATAACAGGTCTCATATTGGGAATTTTGATGAGTAGGGATGGGAAAATAGGAGATTTCGGAGCATGGAGCACCTTGGGCTGTATATTGGCCAGGGCAAAGAACGCAGGACAACACATGTATCCTGGTGATGTTGAGAGAGGTGCTCAGAGAGTTGAGAAGTGGTACAGAAGGAAGTTGGGTGACAGCACAAAGCAAAACATATATGATTAAATGTGTTACTTTATATACAGCATTTAGAATAGTGGCTAGCCCCAAATAATATGAGAATAAGTACTTACTAATCATTGGTCCTAGGGCTTGTCAGTTTCCACAACAGGGAGAGATAGTTCCATCCTTTCTCATTCTATGCCCTCGTCCCTTCTTATTACATGACCTGTTTTTCCAGAGCTCAGAGATATGACTTATACAATTCCTAATATAGTTTAGTTCCATGTTAGAGAGCTGGCCCTGAAACCCAAATAGTATTCATTCCATTGTGTTAATGGAAGAAATGTTTAGAGCATAATAGGTTCTCAACCAATGCTCATTTATGCAAAAACATGTTTAGTGTTGATGGGGTTCAAAACATACTCCTCCCAAATATGGTGCCTTCACATATTGAATATTTAAGCTGAAGGAATTTGAGAAACAGCAGGTATAGGAAGGACTTAACGACCCTCCTGTGAGAGGTGCCCTTCCTGTACCCAGAGGAAATGAGCATTCCTATTTCTAAGACCTAAGACAGGTAGACAGACCCAGAGAGGTATCTGAATGAACAGGTCTTGTTAAGTTTCCCCAGTTTACTAGTTTATACCTTTAGCTTAGGTCTTGTGCCCTCATATTTTCCCATGACTTTCCGCTCTTCCTCAAACCTAATATAAAAACACTCAGATTTAACTGTTTTTCTGGGTCTTTGTTTCATTATGAAGACTTCCATGTCATGTGAAAATTATATTAAATAAACTTGTATGCTTTTCTTTCCTTAATCTTTTTCTTTCAGTCTAATTTACAAGGCCCTAGCCAGAGAACCTAGGAAGATAGAGGAAATTTTTCCTCCCCAGTAATTTTTCAAACAACCAACATATGTATTTTGAGAATAGTTGAAGACTCCCTATGTTGGAGACATTTTTATTTACCACTTCAGAATTGAAAAAGAAGGGCTTGTGAGCACTTGCAACTGGTAACTGTGTTGAAGTTTGTGGTTTTATAAGAATTAACTATATTTTCTATTGAGTGAAGAATTAAATGTCCTCATCTTAGACAAGTTGAAGAAGGATACCTCTTCTCTAAAAAATTGAGTTAGAAATGCTACTACAGGCAGTGTTGGGGTCCTGGGACAGAATCTGGAAAAAGACATGAATGAGTTAAATTTCTCAGTGGAGGAAAATGAAAGGTGCCCACAGGTTTTGTTGTTTTTTACTGAAAGGGAGGAAGCAGAAAAGAGAAGGGTGCAAAGAGGAGAGAGGGGGTGCTGAGTAATAAGGCTGGATCCCAAACTGTAAAAAGACCTAACACCACTTTCTGACCCTCCTGTCTGCCTAGGGGTAGACAAGAGTCAATGTTATTACAAATATGATAAGTAGGTTGAGAGCCATGCTTGGGGTAGGAATGGCCACCAACACCCAGAAGCCAAGGGATGACTAGGAACACACTCTGGCTTTGTCAGTCACTGAGTCAAATTTATAGACATGTGGCAGATGTTGGGCATCAGAACAAGAGGTCCAGTTAGTTTCATCTAAGAAGAGTGATATCAGAACTTAGGAGACATTTAGGAAGTTCAGTAAATAACCACTGATTGATTAAAGTGGATTGATTATGCTGGGAACGTTAACCAGTGAGTGCTTTTATAATCTAAATTTAAGTGAGACAATGTGTTTACAAGGACACTAGAAACAAGAGTATGGAACCAACTGTTAGAAACAAAAGATCTATCCTTTTCAATTTTCAAGATAGCTAAAAGTCCTTCTGTTAATAGGATTCTGAGTTCTCAAAAAAATAAAACAAAACAAAACACTTTAACAATATCTTCTGGTTGTTATTTCCAAAGCACAGTCTGAAAAGTTTGCTCCTTTTCTCATAAAGTCAATAAATAGCTCTTTATATCATACCTATGGTGCGTCCACAATAAAGTTCCTTTTGTATTTGGGCACTGTCCACCAAAATGACTTCTCAACCATTTCTCTTCTGCATCTCCAGAGATGAGTTTATATCCAACCATTCTCGCTGCACTTGTCCTACATTTGTTCATAGTTCAATTTTGGTTCATGTCATGAATCATAAAAAACATTCCTGCTGTTCTCATTAGCAATTTCCCCTCTCCACCACATCTCAATCTGGTTTAAAAAAAAAAAAAAAACTCTCAAAAATTTTAAATTCTGCAGAGAGCAACCAAATAGGGCAGAAATCATTCAGGGAGACTTAGCTGTGGAAAGTAGACCATTTCATTTTGTTTACATGATTTGTATATTGACATCACCTTAAGCAATAACACTTGTAAAATACACTGCTTACAAATGATGTTTAATGTTCTAAGAAAGCAAGAAAGCAAGAAGGAGGAAAGGAGGGAGGGAGGGAGAGAGAGACAGAAAGACCAAAACTGGGCACCTGGGTGGCTCAGTGGGTTAAAGCCTCTGCCTTCAGCTCAGGTCATGATCTCAGGGCCTTGGGATGGAGGCCCCCCCCCCTCTGCTCAGCAGGGAGCCTGCTTCCTCCTCTCTCTCTGCCTGCCTCTCTGCCTACTTGTGATCTCTCTCTCTGTCAAATAAATAAATAAAATCTTTAAAAAAAAATAAAGACCAAAACTTAGAAATTTGGCTATCCTGAAAGGTAGATTCCATAGGGATACAATCTAACAACTCTTTAAAAAGGGCATGGGTACATAGAACAGGAATTAGAAACCTGCAAATCTGAACAGAACAGACTGTATCCAGCAACCAAAATGTCATCACACAAATAAGTTTTCAGTTAGAGAGAATCAACATTGAACAATTTATGTTCTAAAGAAAATGCATTGCAACCATGAAGAATTTTTATCAGATTCTGAATGGAATTGGAGAGAGATGATAACTGTTTATAAAATAAAAGCCCAAGACACCATTAACCCATTTGTGTTGGTGGCCATAACTACTAGTTTGGTTCATGACACAATTGATTCAACTGTAGCAACACTAAAGAGGACATAAATGAATAAATCAGTCATGCCCCAGTCCAGTTTGCTTGCCACAGGACTCTAAAAATAAATAAATGTCACTGTAGAGAGCTTTAGAAGAAAAATGTTATCTACTAAAAAAGGATGCATTAGCCCTTTGTGTTTTTCCGAAGTCATTACTGAATGATTAGGGCAATTCATATGCCTCAGAATGGCACTGTTTACTTGTATTTTGATCCCTCAACAGCATTTGAGTTTTAGCATTTTTTCCATAGAAGGAAGGAATAGGAAACAGCCTGTTTCAGAGTTTCCCAAAGTGTACATGCTTATTAACTGTACACAAGAGGATGAGTATTGTATTCCTTGAGGTAGGGCAAGGAAGTCCTCTTAGGCCAATCTTGGAGATGTTTGACCTCCAAATTATTTGATAAGTAGCCTTCAGTTCTGAGAGGGAAGGATTGGGGCAGAAGTGGGAAATGAGCTTTGACCAAGACCTATTGTGGATACCAGAAATAGAAAGAAAAGCCTTTTAAAAAATCAAAATGAAACAAGATGGGACCAGGGAGGGAGACAAACCAGAGGAGATTCTTTTTTTTTTTTTTAAAGATTTTGTTCATTTATTGACACAGAGAGATCACAAATAGATCACAGAGAGGAGGAAGCAGGCTCCCTGCTGAGCAGAAAGCCCGACGTGGGCCTCTATCCCAGGACCCTGAGATCATGACCTGAGCCAAAGGCAGAGGCTTAACCCTCTGAGACTCTTAATCTCAGAAAACAAACTGAGGTTTGCTGGGGGGTTGTGGGGGGAGGGATAGGGTGGCTGAGTTATGGACATTGGGGAAGGTATGTACTATGGTGAGTGCTGTGAATTCGGTAAGACTACTGATTCACAGACCTGTACCCCTGAAACAAATAGTACATTATATGCTAATTTAAAAAAAGAAAAATATACATTTAAAAAATCAATGAAATAGAAACAGCCTTTGGATGAACTGAAGGATAAGTATTTTGCCCATGGAGATTTTTATGGCTACCTTCCATTCATAATCATTTGATATTGGGTTCCCATTTATGGTAGTAATATACTTTCCTTTTTAAATAAATATTTTAAATTTAAAAAGTGAATTGATTCAAGATTAAATGCTCATTAGTATGATATTCAGATGTAACAAAATTTCTAAAGCTGATGTGTGAATGGTTGATGTTTAGGAGCTGCTAGCTTAGAGAAGAGCCACTCCAGGACTGCCCTGGGAATCTTGACCAATTTACTTACTTTCTCTGAACCTCATGATCCTCAACAATAAAATGCTTGGATGAGAACACAAATCTCTAAGGGCAACTGTGAAGAATAAATAAGAGGGGCTCACTTATAGTTTCCTTCCCTTAGTAATATGTGGAAAAGTAGCAAACTCTCTTTATGGAATTCCCCAGTCTAGACACTAGACAATAAAGTATCTGCAGGGATTTTTCAGATTACTTGATAATTTTGTATGCAAACCAGTAGTGCCCATATGTGTAGCCCAACACATTACATTTGCAGAGAAGGCAGAAGAAATAGATATAATAAAACTGTCGTGTCACTAAGCAGTGTGATGCTATAGTGTGACTGGTCCGTAGGCCCATTCTGGGCATTCCTGATCAAAACCCAGAACAACAGGATACGCACACACACACACACACACACACCAGGGCAACAGGATGTGTGTGTGTGTGTGTGTGTGTGTGTGTGTGTGTGTGTGTGTGTGTGTTTTAGGACGAAGCAGAAATCTCTTAAAAAATATAATTTTTGAGATGGAAGGAGAATTCTTGTGCCCTCAATTTTTCCTCCTCCTTCCCTCCTTTCCTTTTTTCTACATATAATCACACCAAAATTTATGTTGACTATTCTCTCCTATGCAGCTCATAAAACCTGATCTCACCAGTCTGACAAGAAAAGTTGGTCACACTTGCTTTTACTGCTCATACAGCAGCCTGAGTCCTTCTCTAACCACCTGCCCTCCCTTCTCCACCCCTGCCCACCAGACCCAGAAGGAGACCAGACCTTCCTGAAATATCCCATAGATATTTCTGGGATTCTCCTAGGGCCCTGCTGGTTGTGGTCACAGCACATTCACAGGCCCTTTCTGTCCCTCTTCCACTTCCCATCTGATGCCACTCACAAAAGCCTCACCATGGGCCCTCCTAATGGTGCCAGTAGTAAGAACACCAAGATCAGTGTCTGGTATAATCTTCATCGACTGTCTGGACATGCCAGGAGGAATAAAATTTTCATGGATTGCAAAATATAAAAGTGTTTGAATCTGTGAAAGTGTATTTCTGCCCTGTGCTCCCCTCCCTGATCATAATTTTAAAGCAAAAATTTTGGCAAAGTTCATCCTCATATTAGCCATATCTATCAGCAGTTTATTTATAATGACTGTGCATTTCTCCCAATCATGACTCCAGGAAAGAAATAAGAATATAGCACCAAAAATTACACTTTCTCTTCCATCTAGTTCCAGGTATTACCACTACCACCCTACTACATGCATAATGATACTAGATTCAGAAGACCATGATTTTAATCATACCTAACTTGGAATTAACCAAATGACCTTGACAAACCACTTTATTTCTTGTGTTTAGAAACACAAATGTTTCTAAAATATTTTAGTTACATGTATATTTCCATAAAAATAATATTTTTGTAAGAGTATATAGTGATATAACTTGTTTTGAGAACAATATAACAATATTATCTACAAAAATATTAATAGCAATAACTTCAGAGTTGAAATTTTTACCGATCTTCATTATTTTTGTTTCGGTTTTGCTTTTTACATTGAGCACATAGTGGCTATATCACTAAAAATATTGCAGGAAGTTTACAGAACATAGAAAGAAAAAAGAAATTTATGCAAAACCCAGACTAGGTAAGATTAAAGTCTTCTGAATTGCTATCTATTATTTCATGTGGCCATAACTGTGATCATAAGGTTACTTAATTTGCTTGGTTAGATTTGGTATGACAACATGTTCTTATACTTACAACGCCTCACCCTACACATTGCTGCCTAAACTCAGTTTTACTTATGGTGGGGAATAGCCTCTACAAAATTTCCCTCTTTATCTGTTACTTTGTGACAACTCTTCCTTCAAGGCCCAAACCAAGTCCATGTCATCCATAAAACCAGCTTCTAGATTCTTCTTTCCCATCCCTCTTGACAACCTGGTCCACTCACTGGTCACTCAGATGGTACCACAGATACTGTAAACCATCATTTTACCCGCCCTTCTGGTCTCTCCCTGGATCTAAGGGCTTCTCTTGGGTCTGGACTATGCCCCTCATCTTTTGCATTCTCCCTGATGAGCACAGTACAGCAGACATTCAAAACTTGTTGGAAGATATAATAAAGTGATCTCAATTCTATTAATATCTGCTTATTAATACTACATACAGCATTTTAGAGTAGATACTGATTATAAAATATTTCCCATATTGTGGACTTAAGATGGCTACATGGAGTGAAGGAACAATGCCTGGCCAGTAGCCATTTTTTCCTCCCTGCATGGTGGACTTCAGCAACTTAAAACCCTCTTACCGGCGGCGCCTGGGTGGCTTAGTAGGTTAAGCCACTGCCTTCGGCTCAGGTCATGATCCCGGAGACCGGGGATCGAGCCCCACATCGGGCTTCCTGCTCGGCGGGAAGCCTGCTTCTCCCTCTCTCACTCCCTCTGCTGGTGTTCCCTCTCTAGCTGTGTTTCTCTCTGTCAAATAAATAAAATCTTTAAAAAAAAAAAAAAAAACCCTCTTACTAAGCAATTTCCTTTTTAACATTCCTTTAGAAAGATTCACTTCCCTGAACAATTAGTCATCTCTTAAGATAATTGCCTTTTCCTCTCTTTAACAAAACTGCAATGACTGAAAGGCTGACATTGAAAAGTGGAGATAAATTTCTTTACAAAATATTTGGATCTAGAGTTTATAGCAACTTCTATTTGTAATTTGTGGATTTGTGTGTGTTTATTCATTAATGTGTTATCTGTGCTTGTTTCCTTGTAAGTGGTAAAAATTTTGGAAGATATTTTTGAAAACAAAATTATTTTAAACTATATAGTAATTATTATTATAAAAATACCTCACTTGGTGATATTAGTTAGTTCTATATTTTTTCCTAATAACCTGGTGATGGCCAATTTGGATCCTCATTTATTTTTATTTTATTTATTTTTAAATTACTTATTTATTTGAGTAATCTCTACACCCAACAGGGGCTAGAATTCACAACCCAAGATCAAGAGTCACATGCTCTTCCAACTGAGGCAGCCAGATACCCCTGGATCTTCATCTGTTTTTAGATAGACATCTTTTCAATTAAAAAATCTTCACCTTTTAAACATTTCTTGTACTTACACAAAAATCAGATGATACATGCACATTTCAAAAGTTCAGAATACAGATAAGTTAAAAATTGACCAGCACTGGGGTACCTGGGTGGCTCAGTTGGTTAAGCGACTGCCTTCGGCTCATGTCAAGATCCCGGAGACCCGGGATCAACCCCACATCAGGCTCTCTGTTCAGCAGGAAGCCTGCTTCTCCCTCTCTCACTCCCCTTGCTTGTGTTTCCTCTCTCGCTGTGTTTCTTTCTGTCAAATAAATAAATAAAACCTTTAAAAAAAATTGACCAGCACTAGAAGGATATGAATAGATTAGGAAAAACATTATAGAGACAAGAATGAATTATTTTTCTACAGAAAGTGATATTAAAAAAAAACTATTATCAGATGAAGAGGCAATCAATGGGAAGACAGCCAAAAATGTAGGGGAAAAAATTATAGAGGCAACTAATTAATAAAAACAATATCATGCTATTTTTCTGGGTTTTGTGATATTTCCAGTCTTTGCCACCTTTTAAAAATTGCAATTTGTTATTTCCTATCTTGTTCTAAATAAATATTTGCTTTCACATCTGAGCTTTTGTAGTCTTTTTTTTAAAGAGTGTTCTTCTACTAAATTGTGAAAGCTTCAGGCTCCACAAAAGAATCAACCCCTATTGGAATGAGTATTGCCACTTTTAACAATGTACTGTGATTAAATATTGCAAAAAAATTGGGCTAAAGAAACAGCCCAAACACACAGGAACACCACTGATGAAACAACGCCATAATGGATGTCAAAATGAACTATTTTGGTCATAATAATTCACTCTATTCACAGAATCAGCATTTATAAAACAAGATTTGGATGTTCCCTGCACCTCCAAGCACTGTCTCCTATGTAAATTCTAAATAGCTTCTATTTAATTTCTGTACTTGCCATGGATACTTAGCTTTCAGATATTATTCTTTGAATACAATGTTGGTTTACATTGTAGAAATTGTGTAGTCTTTTGTTTAAAGTGTAAATATGATTTGTTTCTTGCCTAACCACACAAATGGCATCTCCTTTAGACATCACTTTGGAGCAAGCTGGGAACATACTGATTTAGCACTCACTCATCCATTAAAAATGTATTATGCCAGACATTGTAGGCAGTAGTATGAGGGAACAATGAGAGGGATGAGAATATAAAGATGAATAAGACATTGTCATTGCTTTCAAGAAGCTCACAGTCTACTGAAGAAGACTCGTGGTCTAGGATGAGAAACATACTTAATTGTGTTATGGGGAGAAATGTAGTTGATCAGGTTGGGGAGGGTCCTAAAAGACTTTTTTTTTAAAAAGATTTTATTTATTTATTTGACAGAGAGATCACCAATAAGCGTAGAGGCAGGCAGAGAAAGGGGGGGAAACAGGGTCCCTGCTGAGCAGAGGCCCTTTGGGCCTCTATCCTGGGACCCTGAGATCATGACCTGAGCCAAAGGCAGAGGCTTAACCCACTGAGCCACCCAGGCACCCGGTCCTAAAAGACTTCTTATGGACATTAAAATTTGAGCTAGGTCTTGAAAGATAAAAAATAGCTAATTATGTTGAGATAGGGAAGAGTATTCAGGGCAAAAAGAACAGTAGAGTTATGGCAAAGAGGAATGATTAAACACGGATTGTTGGGATAAAAGGAAAAGCTGAAGGTGCATGTACATAGGGGAATATTGGGAATGAGAATATAGTGTGGACTGGGGTCAGATCATAGACTTTCTTGAAAGATTTTTAAGCAGTGTGTCACAATTATGTTTGTGCCTGAGAAAGTCCACTGTAACTTTACTTAAATCCATGAAAATAGGGACACTAAACATGCAAATATACTGGGTGCCTGGGTGCCTGGGCAGCTCAGTCAGTGAAGTGGCTGCCTTTGGCCCAGGTCATGATCTCAGGGTCCAGGATGGAGTCTGAGAGTGGAGTGTGCTTCTCTGTCTACACCCCCTGGCTTGTGTGTGTGTGCACACATGCACACTCTTTCTCTCTCTCGTGTGCACGGGCACATGTGCAAAAATAAAGAAAAACATTTTAATATGCAAATATACATTTAGTTTAGTGGCTCTATGACAAAACTTGGCATTTTTAGACTCAATGTCTTGATCTAAGATTTGCTGAGAGTATGATATCCCTTCAATAGCATTCAAAGCTGTATCAGGAGGGATCTGAAGCATAAATGTGTAATTCTTATAAGCAGTGATCTCAACACCAAAATTTCAGATTTTCTGCACAGAGTAAATAACAGTATTTTCTGATATTGGTACCCTTTGACTTGCAGCCCACCCACTTAATTCCTCCATCTCTAATAGACTTGTTTGGTTTCTTACGTAGTATTTAAAATCAGTATCAGGGCGCCTGGGTGGCTCAGTGGGTTAAAGCCTCTCCTTTCAGCTTAGGTCATGATCTCAGGGTCCTGAGATCGAGGCCTGCGTTGGGCTCTCTGCTCTGCAGGGAGCCTGCTTCCTCCTCTCTCTCTGCCTGCCTCTCTGCCTATTTGTGATCTCTCTGTGTGTCAAATAAATAAATAAAATCTTATAAAAAATAAAATAAAATAAAATAAAATAAAATAAAATAAAATAAAATAAAATAAAATAAAATAAAATCAGTATCATACAGCTGTTGTGCTACTACTACATATACAAAAATTCCTTAGGTTTCCACATTGACAACATTAACTTGAAATTTAAGATGAAATAATACATTGCATCTCACAAATTCTACCCAGGGGATTCTAAAACAATATTTTGTGCCAAATGAATACTGACACAGAAACTTTGCCAAAAATTATATCTGTGTAGGTTTATAGCTTTTTGAAAATAAATTATTATAAGATTATGGGCTTAATTTTGAGTTAGTTTTCCTTTAATAAAGATTTAATCATTTAAATATTTTTCAAATGTGTTTCTATTATCATGATCTAACAACTTGGCTAAGAATGAAATGGAGAGATTAAATAAAATCTATATAAAAGGTAATACTAAGTCAATTTACCAGGTTTGCATGCATTTCTTACCTCATCTAAAACAAATGTCTTTATTAACTTTTTAATCTATAAAGCAAATACACTTTCAATAATGGCTCAAAAAAGCAATGTCTTATTTATGAATTAATGTGCATCATCAAATGATAATGATAATCATTAGGATACACTATACATATGCAGCACCAACATACTGAAAATAAAAATAATTCAACAATCAATATTTTTCTTCTTTACTTAAATTCTTGCCCACAGCAAGTCTACCCTGATTCCTCCTTTGCCTTAAGATTCATGCTAATAATAAAATGGAGACAGAGAGACGTAATCACTAACTATCTTTCATGAACTTCCCAAAGTATTTTTGCTTGGTCAATTTTTAAATCAAATTTACCCTCTAACTCAAATTGCAGATTAAAAGGTGTCTTTACTTCTTCTGCTGGCAGACTCTGTCAGTGAGGCACATTATATGCTGAATATTATCTAGAAATCAATGTTTAAAGATAAAAAAGTGATATTTTATTTTATTTATTTTTTGGGATACCTCTCTTGAGAGGTGAGGAAATATATGCCACTGATATTTATTTATTTAT
>PITA01008521.1:0-83819 GCA_004023965.1 Spilogale gracilis | reverse complement strand
ACACCGGGGCCAAATACATTAATTCAGCAGAGATGTAAGCATATGGGGGCAATATTTTGATTCTGTTTTGCTTTGTTTTGTTACATAAAATTTGGTAGCATATTGATATAATTCTTATTTTTTGTAGTATGGAATTTTATTTATCAAAAAAACCCCACAGGAATGTAGTACTAATTTATCTTATTATAGCATGTATGAAAATTGAAAACATTAAACAATTTCAAAGAAGCATGTCACAAAGACCATGTACTCCATGATCCAATTTATATGGAATGTCCAGAAAGAGAAAATCTCCCAAGGAAGAAACTAAATTAAATATTGCTTAGGTCCAGCAGTGATACAGGGGAAAATTTAAAATGACTACTAAGAGGTTCAATGTTTTTTTTTTTGGTATGATGAAAATGTTGTGCAGTTGATTTTTTTAAAGATTTATTTATTTATTTGACAGAGAGAGAGATCACAAATGGCAGAGAATGAGGGGGAATCAGGCTCCCCACTGAGCAGAGAGCCCAATGTGGGACTCGATCCCCAGACCCTGAGATCATGACCTGAGCCGAAGGCAAAGGCTTAACCCTCTGAGCCACCCAAGTGCCCCATGTACAGTTGATATCGTGATCGTTGCTTAACTTTGTGAATATACTGAAAACAGGTGAATCATACAGTTAACTTTTTGTTAATTCAAATTCTTATTGATGACCAAGGCAGTAAGACTTTTGCACATAATGCAACTTGTGGATCTTTTTCACCATAGATTTTCAGTGAATTTTAATGTTGGTATTTCACCATGAACTCTCCATAATGAGTCACTAATGGAAAATGGTCTCTAACAATTCATCATGAGTTATCCCAGGATACCTAGTTAGTCTTCAGGCAATGGATAGTTCATGTGGAGGAAATAGCATGCTGATTTTCAGTTATAATTGAAGAAAATTGCTTGAGAGGATTCTGACAGCACAGAAAATAGGCCAGTTACCCAACTCTCATCCTACTGTGGTTCATGATTGTCTCCATTTGATTCCACTATTAATTATGAGGTGAGGTTAAGAATAGATTGGCTTCTTAAAAATCGGTATTCTCAAAACTGTATTTAACAGTTATTCATCATAAAGCAAATGCTAACATTTAAACCACCTCATTCAGCTCCATAACCTAAAAATCAATCATGTTCAAACTCGGTTTTTTTTTTCACCAAGTGATCTTCAACTTCTACTTTGCAATAATTAAAATCAAAGCCAAGAAATGTTATATGCTTGGCCAAGTAAATAGATATTAATGTTTAAAAATCAGTTCTATAATAATAGGTTCATTATAGGGCAAAGAGGGCAAATTAAAATTATATTATAGAAAAAACACAGCTATCTAGAAAATCAATAAAATCTAGAAAATCAATATTTTCTTGTGTGCATCTGTTATTTCTCAAACTGGTATATAGATTGGTTAATAAGCTTTGTATAGCTGAGTATAAGGTGGGTGTGTATCTGTATATATGGTGTATTTTTCTCCAAAAAGATTACTTAAGGGCCAGAAAAGGCTTTTGATAATACAAAAATTCCAATCAAATCACCTATTTTGTTTTTGAGCTCACACCAGGAACTAAGTATATTTTGGGGGGTAAGGAATCACCAAATGAACTTGATATACCTGTTCTAAGAAGTTTCTCTTTACATATAGAAGTCACAATATTACTTTTTATAGTTTGTAAGATTTATTTGCTAACTTGTTTTTTAAAAATTTTATTTCAATTCAATTAACATATATTGTATTATTAGTTTCAGAGGTAGAATTTAGTGATGTTTCAGTTGCATATAACACTCAGTGCTCATTACTTCAAGTACCCTCCTTAATGCCTATCACTCAAGTACTCCATTCACCCACCCACTTCCCCTTCAACAAACTTCAGGTTGTTTCCTATAGCTAAGAGTCTCTTATGATTTCTCTCCCTCTCTTGTTTTGTCTTATTTTATTTTTCCTTCCATTCCATTATGTTTATCTGTTTTGTTTCTTAAATTTCACATATGACTGAAATTAATTGATATTTATTTTTCTAGGACAGACTTATTTTTTAGCATAATAACTTCTAATTCCAACTACATTTTTGTAAATGGCAAGATTTCATTCTTTTTGATGGCTGAGTAATATTTCATTGTATATATACACCACATCTTTTTTAACTATTCATTAGTCAATAGGCATTCAGGCTCTTTCCATATTTTGGCTATTGTGGACATTGCTGATTTTAACATTGGAGTACATGTGCTCCTTCAAATTACTATTTTTGTATCCTTTGGGTAAATAGTGTAATTGCATGCTCATAGGGTAGTTCTATTTTTAAATTTCTGAGAAATCTTATACTGTTTTTGAGAGTGATTGCACCAGTTTGCATTCCCACCAATAGTGTAATAGAGTTCTCCTCTCCCTGCATCCTTACCAACATCTGTTGTTTCCTGAGTTGTTCATTTTAGTCATTCTAAATGGAGTGAGATGGTATCTCATTGTGTTGTTGATTTGTATTTCCCTAATTCCCAGTGCTGCTGAACATCTTTTCAGTGTGTCTGTTGGCCATTTGATCTGATGCAATCTGACAGACCCAAGGTCAGTCAGGAGAGTCATATGAAGCAGGCTCAGGCTCTGGCTCTGGCTCTCGAGCTCTGGTGCTGGCTCTCTGGCTCTGGCTCTCTGGCTCTGGCTCTGGCTCTCTGGCTCTGGCCCCGTGGGCTCTCTGGCTCTCTGGGCTCTGGCCTCTAGCCTCTGGGCTCTCTGGGCTCTAGACTCTGGCCTCTGTCTCTGCTTCTGCCTCTGCCTCTGTCTCTCTTGCTCTCTTTCTCTGCTTCTTCTCTCTTGCTCTCTGGTTCTCGCTTCGCAGGCTCTCTGCCTTTTCCTCTGCCTTTTGCTCGGCCTTTTGCAGTTAGGTTAAAGTTTAACAAAGTTATTTACAGCAGGCAGAGTCAAGCCTTTCTATGAAACCAGCCTTTACCATTAAAAGGGAAGTTTGTGAATAGACTCAGTTTGATAGTTGAGCAGGAAGGACAAAAGGCAAGTAAAGATGGTGTTGATGACCACGACATTAGCATAACTCCAGATTCTTGGTGGGAAAGCCCAGAGGGACTTTTATTCACATTCACAGGTACCTCCACCAAAGTTTCTGGTGGCTTGGGCATGGTGGGAGGGGCGGGTCACGCATCATCCCCAACACATTTGTATGTTTTCCTTGGAGAAATGTATGATAAAGTCCTCATAGTTCCTTTTGCATTTATTTTCCCTATTGTTGAAGACACGTCTAACAAGAATTTGCTGTGGCTTAGGTCAAAGAGGTTCCCACCTGTGTTCTCCTCTAAGAGTTTGATGGATTCCTATCTCATATTTAGATATTTCATCCATTTTGAGTTTGTTTTGTGCACAGTAAGTAAGAAAGTGGTCCAGTTTGATTCTTCTGTATGTAGCTGTCCAATTTTCCTAACACCATTTGTTGAAAGACTTTTTTACCCATCAGATATTCTTTCCTGCTTTATCATAGATTAGTTGACCATGGAATTGAGGGTCCATTACTGGATTATCTATTCTGTTCATTGATCTATGTGTCTGTTTTATGCCAGTACCATCCTATCTTAATGATAACTGCTTTGTAATACAGCTTGAAGTTTAAAATTGTGATGCAACCATCTTTGGTTTTCTTGTTCAACATTCTTTTGGCTATTCTTAGTCTTTTATGATTCCATACAAACTTTAGGATTGTTTGTTCCAGATCTTTGAAATATATTTATGGTGTTTTGATAGGGATGGCAATGAATGTATAGATTGCTTTGTGTAGCACATTTTAACAGTATATATTCCTCCAACCCATAAACATGGAATATTCTTCCATTTTGTTGTATCTTCCTCAATTTATTTCATAAGTGTTTCATAATTTTCAGAGTACAGTTGATGTACTCTTTGGTTAGGCTTATTCCTAGATATCTTATGGTTTTGAAGCTATTGTGAATGGGATCAATTCCTTGAATTCTCTTTCTTCTTCCTCGCTCTTAGGGTATAAAAATGCAACAGATTTCTGTGCTTTGGTTTACTATTTTGTGACTTTGCTAGATTTTTGTATCAGTTCTAGAAATTTTTTGGTGGAGTCTTTTGGGTTTTCTATATAGAGAGTATCTTGTCATATGCAAAGAGTGAAAGTTTGATTTCCTCTTTGTCAACTTGGATGTCTTTTATTTCATTTTGTTGTCTGAATGCTGAGGCTAGGTCTTTCAGTGCTATGCTGAACAACAGTGGAAATAGTGGACATCCCTTCATGTTCAGACCTTAGGGGAAAACCTCTTAGTCTTTCCCCATTGAGTATAATATTCCATGTGGGTTTTTTCTATATGGATTTTATGATATTAAGGTATGTTAGGTCTATCCCTGCAGTGCAGAGAGTTTTTATTAAGAATGGATGCTGTATTTTGTCAAATGCGTCTTCTGCATCCATTAATGTGGTGTATCCCATTGATTGATTAGTGAATATAGAACCACCTCTGCAGCCCAGGAATAAATTCCACTTGTTTGTGGTGAGTAATCTTTTTAATGTACTGTTGGATATTACTAACTAGTAGTATGGTGAGAATTTTTGAATCCATGTTCAGGAGGGATATTGGTCTGTGATTCTTTATTTGAGTGGTATTTTTAAACACATTCTTTTTTTTAATTTAAATATTTTTATTTATTTATTTTACAAAGAGAGAAATCAAAAGTCAGCAGAGAGAGGAGGAAGCAGGCTCCCTGCCAAGCAGAGTGCCCAACGCAGGCCTAGATTCCAGGAGCCTGAGATCATGACCTGAGCTGAAGGCAGAGGCTTGAATCCACTGAGCCACCCAGCGCCCTATTTTAGTGGTATTTTTGTGTGGTTTTGGGATTTTAAGGTAATGTTGGCCTCATAGAATGAATTTGGAAATTTTTCTTCCATTTCTATTTTTTGGAAGAGTTTCAGAAGAATATGTATTAGTTCTTCTTTAAATGTTTAGTAGAATTCTGGGAAATCATCCAGCCCTAGACTCTTGTTTATTGGGAGATTTTCGATGACTGTTTCAACTTTTTTTTTGCTGGTTATGGGTCTGTTCAGGTTTCCTATTTCTATCTGTTTCAGTTTTGTTTATATGTTTCTAGAAATGCATGCATTTATCCAGATTGCTTAATTTGTTGGCGTATAATTAATCATAATATTATCCTCCCCTTTTTAAATTAACATATAATATATTATTTGTTTCAGGGGTACAGGTCTGTGATTCATCAGTCTTACACAATTCACAGCACTCACCATAACACATACCCTCCCCAATGTACATCACCCAGCCATCCCATCTCTCCCACTTCCCTCCCCTCCATCAACCTTCAGTTTGTTTCCTGAGATTAAGTGTCTATTATTATTTGTCCCCCTCTCTGCTATTGTCTTGTTTTATTTTCCCCTCCATTCCCCTATGATTCTCTGTCTTGTTTCTCAAATTCCTCATATCAGTGAGATCATATTATAATTGTCTTTCTCTGATTGACTTATATCACTTGGCATAATGCCCTCTAGTTCCATTCACATCATTGCAAATGATAAGATTTTGGGGGTTCTAATGGCTGCATAATATTCCTATCTATAGATAGATCTAGATCTAGATCTATACATCTATCTAAATAATCTATAATCTATAATCTATTTATATCACATCTTCTTTATCCATTCATCTGTTGATGAACATCTAGACTCTTTCCATAGTTTGGCTATTGTGGACATTGATGTTATAAACATTAGGGTGCATGTGCCACTGTGGATAACTACTTGTATCCTTGTGGTAAATAAAACTGCAATTGCTGCATTGTAGGATAGCTCTATTTTCAACTTTTTAGGAAACCTTCATATTTTTTTCCAGAGGGCTGCATCAGCTTGCATTCCTACCAACAGTGTAGAAGTGTTCCCTTTCTCTGCATCCTCGCCAACACCTGTCTTTTCCTGACTTGTTAATTTTAGCCATTCAGACTGGTGTGAGGTAACATCTCACTATGGTTTTCATGTCTATTTCCTTGATGCCAAGTGATGTTGAACACTTTTTCATGTGTCTGTTAGCCATGTGGAGATCTCTGCAGAAATGTCTGTTCATGTCTTCTGCCCATTTCTTGATTGGATTATTCTTTGGGTGTTGAGTTTTATAATTTTTTTTTAAGATTTTATTTATTTGACAGAGAAAAACACAGCCAGAGAGGGAACACAGCAGGGGGAGTGAGAGAGGGAGAAGCAAGCTTCCTGGCGAGCAGGGAGCCCTATGTGGAACTTGACTCTGGGTCTCCAGGATCATGACCTGAGCCAAAGGCAGTCGCTTAACCAACTGAGCCACCCAGGTGCCCCGAGTTTGATGAATTCTTTATATATTTTGGATACTAGCCCTTTATTGATATGTAATTTGCAAATGTCTTTTCCCATTATTTTGGTTGTCTTTTGGTTTTGTTCACTGTTTACTTTGCTGTACAAAAGATTTTTATCTTTATTAAATCCCAATAGTTGATTTTTACCCTTGCTTCCCTTGCCTTTATCTTGTTTCTAAGAAGAAGTTGCTGCTGTTAAGGTCAAAGAGGTTGCTGCCTGTGTTCTCCTCAAGAATTCTGATGGATTCTTGTCTCCCATTGAGGTCTTTCATCCATTTTAAGCCTATTTTTATGTGTCATATAAGGAAATGGCCCAGTTTCATTCTTCTGCATGTGGCTGTCCAATTTTCCCAGCACAGTTTGTTGAAGAGACTGTCTTTTTTCCTTTAGATATTATTTCCTGCTTTTAGAAGATTATTTGAACATGCAGTTGAAGGTCCATATCTGATTCTCTACTCTGGTCCATTGGTCTGTGTGTCTGTTTTTGTGCTTCCACTATGTTGTCTTAGTGTTCACAGATTTATAATATATCTTGAAATCATGCAACATGATGTCCCCAGCTCTGTTTTTTTAAACATTTCTTGGGCAGTTCAGTCTTTTATGGTTCCATACAAATTTTAAATTGTTTGTTTCAGTACTTTGCAATATGTCAGTGGTATTTTGATTGGGGTGGCATTGAAACTATAGATTGCTTTGGACAGCATAGACATTTTAACAATGTTTATTCTTCTGATTCATGAGCATGGAATGTTTTCCCATCTTTTTGTGACTTCTTCAATTTCCTTCATGATTTTATGTGGTTCCTGGAGTCCAGATCCTTTTCCTCTTTTATTAGGTTTATTTCAAGGTATCTTACAGTTTATTTCTGCTATCATAAATGAAATTTATTCTCCAATTGCTCTTTCTACAGTTTCATTATTGGTGTATAAGAAAGCAACTTATTTCTGTACATTGATTTTGTATCCTGCCACATTACTGAATTGCTGTATGAGTTCTAGTAGTTTGAGAGTGGAGTCCTTTGGGTTTTCCAGATAAAATATCATGTCTTCTGCAAAGAGAGTATTTGCCTTCTCCTTTGCCAATTTGAATAACTTTTATTTATTTTTCTTTTCTGATTTCTATCACTAGGACATCTAGTACATGTTGAACAACAGTGGTGAGAGTGGCCATCCTTACTGTGTTTCTGATCTTAAGGAAAATGCTCTCAGCTTTTCCCTACTGGGAATTTTATTTGCTGTGGGTTTTGCATAGATCATTTTCATGAAACTGAAGAATGTTCCCTCTATTCCTATCCTATAAAGAGTTTTATTCAAGAAAGGATGTTGTATTTTGTCAAATGTGTTTTCTGCGTCAATTGAAAAGACCGTGTGGTTCTTCTCTCTTCTCTTAGTAATTTGTTCTATCACATAGATTGATTTGCAAATGTTGACCCACACTTGCATCTCAGGGATAAATCCCACCTAGTCATGGTGAATAATTTTTTTAGTGTATTGTTAGGTACTGTTAGCTAGTACTTTGTTGAGAATCTTGGCATCCATATTCATCATGGATATTGGTCTGGAATTCTCCTTTCTGATGGGGACTTTGCCTGGTTTGGGGATCAAGGTAATGCTCACCCCATAGAAAGTCTGAAAACTTTCCTTCAGTTTCTTTTTTTGTTGTTTACCAATTTATTTTATTTTTTCAGTATCCAAGATTCATTGTTTATGCACCACAAGCAATACTCCATGCAATATGTGCCCTCCTTAATACTGACCACCAGGGTCACCCATACCCCCACCCTCTCCCTTCCAAATCCCCAAGTTTGTTTCTCAGAGTCTACAGTCTATCATGCTTCATCTCCCTCTCTGGTTTATCCCAATTCACATTTCGTTTCCTTCTCTTAATGCCCTTATGTTGCTCCTTATACTCCACAAGTAAGTGAAAAAAAATATGAGAATTGACTTTCTCTGCTTGGCTTATTTCACTCAGCATAATCTCCTCCAGTACCAACCATGTTGATACAGAAGTTGGATATTCATCATTTCTAATGTAAGCATAATATTCCATTGTATATATGGATCATATATTATTTATCCATTCTTCTTATGTAGGGCATCTTAGCTTTTTCCCCAGTGTGGCAATTGTGGCCACTGCTTCTATGAATATTGGGGTACATATGGTACTTCTTTTCACTACATCTGTATCCTTGGGGTAAATACCCCATAGTGGAATTGCTATGGGTCATAGGGTAGCTCTATTTTTAACTTCGTAAGGTTTCCACTGTTTTCCAAAGTGGTTGCACCAACTTACATTCCCACTAACAGTGTAAGAGTGTTCCTATTTCTTCACATCCTCACCAACACTTGTTGTTTCCTGTACTCTTAACTTTGGCCATTCTAACTGGTGTAAAGTAGCATCTCAATGTGGTTTGATTTGAATTTCCTCAATAGCTAATGATGAACATTTTTTCATATGTCTATTAGCCATTTCTACATCTTCTATGGAGCAATGTCTGTTCATGTCTTCTGCCCATTTTTTGATGAGATCATCTTTTTTAAGGGGGTGTTGAGTTTGAGGAGTTCTTTATAAATCTCAGATATCAGCCCTTTGTCTGTAGTGTCATTTGTGAATATCTTCTCTCATTCTGTGTGTTACCTCTTTGTTTTGTTGACTGTTTCCTTTGCTGTGCAGAAACTTTTTATTTTGATAATGTCTCAAAAGTTCATTTTCACTTTTGTTTCCATTGCCTTTGGAGATATGTCTTGAAAGAAGTTGCTGTGGCTGATGTTGAAGAGGTTACTGCCTATGTTCTCTTGTAGGATTTTTTTTTAAAGACTTTATTTATTTATTTGACAGAGAGAAATACAGCTGGAGAGGGAACACAAGCAGGGGGAGTGAGAGAGGGAGAAGCAGGCTTCCCGCTGAGCAGGGAGCCTGACACGGGGCTCGATCCTGGGTCTCCGGGATCATGACCTGAGCCGAAGACAGTCTTCCAACCAACTGAGCCACCCAGGCGCCCCATCTTGTAGGATTTTGATAGATTCCTATCTCATGTTGAGGCCTTTCATCCATTTATGGTTTAATCTTTGTATATGGTGTAAGAGAATGGTCAAGTTTCATTCTTCTATAAGAGCTGTCCAATTTTCCCAGCACCATTTATTGAAGATACAGTGCTTTTTCTACAGGATATTTTTTCCTGCTTTGTCAAAGATTCTTTGACCATATTGTTGAGGAACCATATCTGCTCTCTATGCTCTGTTTCATCTGTGTATGTGTCTGTTTTTGTGCCAGTTCTATGCTGTCTTGTTGATCATAGCTTTGTAATAAATCTTGAAATCAGGCAACATGATGCCCCCAGTTTCTCTTTTTCAGCATTTTCTCGGTGATTTGGGGTCTTTTGTGATCTATACAAATTTTAGGATTCTTTGTTCTGGCACTTTGAAAAATCCTGGTGGACTTTTGATCGGGATGGCATTGCAAATGTAGATTGCTCTGGGCAGCATAGATATAACAATGTTTATTCTTATGATTTATGAGCATGGAATACTTTTTCATCTTGTGTCTTCTTCAATTTCTTTCATGGATTCTCTGTAGTTCTTTGAGTACAGATCCTTTACCTCTTTGGTTAGGCTTATTGCAAGGTATCTTATGGGTTTTGGTGCTATTGTAAATGGAATTGATTCTCTAATGTTCCTTTCTGTATTTTCATTGCTAGTAAATTACAAAGCAAATGATTTCTATAGATTGATTTGTATCTTGCCACATTAATTAATTACTCTATGAGTTCTAGTAGTTTCATAGTGGAGTCTTTGGGGTTTTCCATATAAAGTATTATGTCATCTGCAAAATAGAGAGTTTGACTTCTTTGCAAATCTGAATATGCTTTGTTTTGTGTGTGTGTGTGTGTGTGTGTGTGTGTGTGTGCACGATTGCTATTGCTAGGACTTCTAGTTCTATGTTGAACAACAGTGGCAAGAGTGGCCATCCTTGTCTTGTTACTGATCTTAATGGGAAGGCTGTCAACTTTTCTCCATTGAGAATGATATTCGCTGTGGGTTTTTTACTAATCGATTTTATGAAGTTGAGGAATGCTCCCTCTATCCCTATGCTCTGAGGAGTTTTAATCAGGGTGAGATGCTGTATTTTGTCCAATGCTTTTTCTGCATCAATTGAGAGGATGATGTCGTTCTTCTCTCTTCATTTATTGATTTGTTCTATCACAGTAAATGGTTTGTGAATGTTGAACCACACTTGTGTCCCAGGGATAAATCCCACCTGGTCATGGTGGATAATGTTTTTAATGTACTGTTGGATCTTGTTAGCTATGATCTTGTTGAGAATCGTGGCATACATATTCATCAGGGATGTTGTTCTGAAATTATTTTATTGACGTCTATCCTGGTTTGGGGATCAAGATAATGTTGGCTTCATAGAAAGTGTCTGGAAGTTTTCCTTCTGTTTCTATTTTTTTAAAGAGCTTCAGGAGAATAGGTATTATTTCTTCTTTGAATGTTTGGTAGAATTCCCCAGGAAATCCATCATGTCCTGGCTCTTATTTTTTGGGAGGTTTTTGATCACAACTTTAATCTCATTACTAGATATTGGTATATTCCGGTTGTCAATTTCTTCCTGTTTTAGTCTTGGAATTTTATAGGTTTCCAGGAATGCATCCATTTATTTTAGGTTGCTTGACTTATTGACATATAACTGTTGATAACAATTTCTGAAGATTGTGTCTATTTTCTTGGTGTTAGTCATGATTTCTCCCCTTTCATTCACAATTTTATCAATTTGGGTCTTATCTCCTTTCATTGAAATAGCTTGGCCTGTAGTTTATTGATCTTATAACTACTTTCAAATAACTAACTTATCGTTTCTTTGATGTGTTCTGCTGTATCTCCAGTTCTAATGCATTGATCTCTGCTCTAATATTAATTATTTTCCTTCTTGTGTGTGGGTTAGGCTTAATTTGTTGTTGATTATCACTTTAAGGTGTAATGAGAATTTATGTATTAGGGAATTTTCTAGTTTTTTTGAGTGAGGCTTCAATGGCTATGTACTTCCCCCTTAGGCCCGTCTTGCCATATCCCATAGGTTTTTTTTTTTTTTATTGTTACTAAAATTTTTTTCCAGTGTTCCAATATTCATTCCCCATTCCCCACACCCAGTGCTCCACGCTTTAGGTGTCCCCAGTACCCACCACCAGGCTCTCCAATCCCTCCAACCCCCTCCCTCCAAGTCCCTCAGCTTGTTTCTGTGTCCATAGTCTCTGTTGTTTCTATTCCCTCCCTAGATTACCCTAGCTCCCATCTACTTTCCTTCTCCCACTGTCCTCCAGTTTACTCCTCATGCACCGCAAGTAAGTGAAACCATGCGATACTTGACTTTCTCTTCTTGGCTTATTTCACTCAGCATAATCTCTTCCAGTCAAGTCCATGATGCTACAAAAGTTGGATATTCATCCTTTCTGATGGAGGCATAGTATTCCATTGTATATATGTACCACATCTTCTTTATCCATTTATCTGTTGATGGGCACCGTGGCTCTTTCCACAGTTTGGCGATTGTGGCCATTGCTGCAATGAACATTGGGGTGTATATGGCGCTTCTTTTCACTACATCTGTATCTTTGGGGTAAATGCACAGTAGTACAATTGCAGGGTCATAGGGTAGCTCTATCTTTAATTTTTTAAGGAATATCCACACTGTTTTCCAAAGCGGCTATACCAGTTTACATTCCCACCAACAGTGTAAGAGGGTTCCCCTTTCTCTGCAGCCTCTCCAAAACTTGTTGTTTTCTGTCTTGTTAATTTTGGCCATTCTGACTGTGTAAGGTGGTATCTTAGAGTGGTTTTGAATTGAATTTCCCTGATAGCTAGTGACAAAGAACAGTTTTTCATGTGTCTGTTAGCCGTTTGTATATCTTCGGTGGAGAAGTGCCTCTTCATGTCTCCTGCCCATTTTTTGATGTGTTCATCTTCTTTTTGGGTGTTGAGTTTGAGTAGTTCTTTATAGATCTTGGATACAAGTCCTTTGTCTGTAGTGTCATTTGCAAATATCTTCTCCAATTCTGTGGGATGCCTCTTTGTTTTGTTGACTTTCTCCTTTGCTGTACAGAAGCTTTTTATTTGATAAGGTCCCAGAAGTTCATTTTCGCTTTTGTCTCCTTTGCCTTTGGAGACGTGTCTTGAAAGCAGTTGCTGTGGCCGATGTCAAAGAGGTTACTGCCTATGTTGTCTTCCAGGATTTTGATGGATTCCTGCCTCACGTTGAGGTCTTTCATCCATTTCGAGTTTGCCTTTGTGTGTGGTGTAAGAGAATGCTCTAGTTTCATTCTTCTATATGTAGCTGTCCAATTTTCCCAGCGCCATTTATTGAAGAGACTGTCTTTTTTCCACTGGATATTTTTTCCTGCTTTGTCAAAGATGATTTGACCATAGATTTATGGGTCCATATGAGGGCTCTCAACTCTGTTCCATTGGTCTATTTCTCTGTTTTTGTGCCAGTACCATGCTGTCTTGGTAATCACAGCTTTGTAATAAAGCCTGAAGTCAGGTAATGAGATGCCCCCAGCTTTGCTTTTCTTCTTCAGCAATTCCTTAGAGATTCGGGGTCATTTTGGTTCCATATAAATTTTAGGATTGTTTGTTCTAACATTTTGAAGAATGTTGGTGGAATTTTGATCGGAATGGCATTGAAAGTGTAGATTGCTCTGGGCAGTATAGATATTTTGACAATGTTTATTCTTCCGATCCATGAGCATGGAATACTCTTCCATCTTTTTGTGTCTTCTTCAATTTCTTTCATGAGTGTTCTGTAGTTCCTCGAGTACAGATCCTTGACTTCTTTGGTTAGGTTTATTCCTAAGTATCTTATAGTTTTTGGTGCTATAGTAAACGGAATTGATTCTCTGATTTCCCTTTCTACTTTTTCATTGTTAGTATATAAAAATGCAACTGATTTCTGCACATTGATTTTGTATCCTGCCACATTACCAAATTGTTGTATGAGATCTAGTAGTTTGGGGGTAGAGTCTTTTGGGTTTTCCACATATAGTATCATGTCATCTGCAAGGAGAGAGAGTTTAACTTCCTCTTTAACAATTCAAATACCTTTTATTTCTTTCTGTTGTCTGATTGCTGTTGCTAGGACTTCTAACACTATGCTGAACAGTAGTGGTGAGAGTGGGCATCCTTGCCTTGTTCCTGATCTCAGAGGAAAGGCTGTCAGTTTTTCCCCATTGAGGATGATATTTGCTGTGGGTTTTTAGTAGATAGATTTTATGAGGTTGAGAAATGTTCCCTCTATCCCTATACTTTGAAGGATTTTGATCAGGAACCGATGTTGTATTTTGTCAAATGCCTTTTCTGCATCAATTGAGAGTACCATGTGGTTTTTCTCTCTTCTCTCATTGATTTGTTCTATCACGTTGATTGTTTTGCGAGTGTTGAACCACCCCTGCATCCCTGGGATACAACCCACCTGGTCATGGTGGATAATCTTTTTAGTGTATTGTTGGATCCTGTTAGCAAGGATCTTGTTGAGAATCTTGGCATCCGTATTCATCAGCGATATTGGTCTGAAGTTCTCCTTTTTGATGGGGTCTTTGTCTGTTTTTGGGATTAGAGTGATGCTGGCTTCATAGAAAGAATCTGGAAGTTTTCCTTCCGTTTCTATTTTTTGAAAGAGCTTCAGGAGAATAGGTGTTATTTCTTCTTTGAATGTTTGGTAGAATTCCCCAGGGAATCCGTCTGGGTCTGGGCTCTTGTTTTTGGGGAGGTTTTTGATCACTGCTTCAATCTTTTTACTAGATATAGGTCTATTCAGATCGTCAATGTCTTCCTGTTTCAGTCTTGGAAGCTTATAGGTTTCTAGGAATGTATCCATCTCTTCTAGGTGGTTAAACATATTGGCATATAATTGTTGATATTAATTTTTGATGATTGTTTCTATTTCCTTGGTGTTAGTCGTGATCTCTCTCCTTTCATTCATGATTTTGTTAATTTGGGTCTTCTCCCTTTTCTTTTGGGTTACTTTGGCCAATGGTTTATCGATCTTATTGATTCTTTCAAAGAACCAGCTTCTAGTTTCGTTGATACGTTCTACTGTATCTCTAGTTTCTGATTCATTCATCTCTGCTCTAATCCTTATTATTTCCCGCCTTGTGTGGGGGGTTGGGTTAATTTTTTAGTTGATTTTCCAGTTCTTTAAAGTGTAATGAGAGTTGGTGTATTTGGGATTTTTCAATTTTTTTGAGTGAGGCTTGGATGGCTATGAATTTCCCCTTAGGACGGCCTTTGCTGTATCCCATAGGTTTTGGATGGATGTATCTTCATTCTCATTGGTTTCCATGAAGTGTTTCAGTTCTTCTTTGATTTCTTGATTGATCCACATATTCCTGAGTAGGCTCGTCTTTAGCTTCCAGGTGTTTGATTTTCTCCTGAACTTTTTATGGTGATTGAGTTCCAGTTTCATGGCATTGTGGTCATAGAATATGCAGGGAATAATTTCAATCTTCTGGTATCGGGTGAGCCCTGATTTGTGACCTTGTATGTGGTCTATTCTGGAGAAAGTTCCATGTGCACTCGAGAAGAATGAGTATTCTGCTATTTTAGGGTGAAATGTTTTGAATATATCTATAAGATCCAGCTGGTCCAATGTGTCATTCAAGGCTCTTGATTCTTTGCTGATTTTCTGTTTAGATGATCTGTCCATTGCTGAGAGTGGTATGTTAAGATCTCCTACGAGTAGTGTATTTGCATCAATATGATTCTTTATTTTGTTTAACAGTTGGCTTATGTAGTTGGCTGCTCCCATGTTTGGGGCATAAATATTTACAATTGTTAGATCTTCTTGATATAAGACCCCTTCAGAATGATGTAGTGTCCTTCTGTGTCTTTGACTACAGTCTTTAGACTAAATTCCAATTTGTCTGATATGAGAATTGCTACCCCGGCTTTCTTTTGGGGTCCATTGGCATGAAAGACGGTCTTCCATCCCCTTACTCTCACTCTGGAAGTGTCTTTCGATTCAAGATGAGTCTCTTGTAGACAGCATATGGATGGGTCCTGTCGTTTTATCCAGTCTGCAACCCTGTGTCTTTTTATTGGAGCGTTTAGGCCATTCACATTGAGGGTGATTATTGATAGATATGTTTGTATTGACATCATGCTGCCTATGGAGTTCATGTTTGTATAAGTTACCTCTGTATATTTCTGTGTTGTGTCACTCTTGGGGTCGTTTCTCCTCTAAAGAACCCCTCTTAGTATTTCTTGTAGTGCTGGCTTGGTGGTTGCATAATCTTTTAGACCTTGGCGGTCTTGGAAACTCTTTATTTCTCCTTCCATTTTGAAAGTCAACCTTGCTGGTTACATTATCCTTGATTGCATATTTTTGTCATGTAACTTCCTGAATATGTCTTGCCAGCCCTTTCTGGCTTGCCAGGTTTCTGTGGAAAGATCTGATGTTATTCTGATGGTCCTCCCTCTATAGGTAAGGGATCGCATTCTCCTAGCTTTCCTTAAGACATATTCTTTGGTTTTATGATTCAAGAATTTACTATTATGTGCCTGGAAGTTTTTCTAGCCTCATTGATCTTGTGGGGTGTCCTCTCTACTTCTAGGACATGAAACATTTGTTTCATTCCTCAGATATGGGAAATTTTCATCCATGATTTGTTCAACAATATTTCCTAGGCTTCTCTCTCTCTTGATTCCTTCAGGGATTCCAATAATTCTGATATTGGAATGTTTCATGGCATCATTCATTTCCCTTATTCTGTTTTCTTGGGATTTTAGTTGTTTGCTCCAAGACTTCTTTTGCTCCTCCTTCCTATTCCGTGTGTCTTCTAGATCACTGATATGATCTTCAGCTTCACTTACTCTGGCTGTTAGCATATTTATATTAGATTGCATCTCATCTAAAGCCTTTCTAACCTCAGCTTTCACTTCTGTTATATGGCTTCCACTTTAAGACTAATGTTCTTTTCTAATTTGACTATTGCTTGGACTAATGCTGCCCTGAATTCTGTATCTGTCATACTGTTTATGTTCATTTCCAGTAATTCTGTGACCGAGGTTGCAGTCTCAGGGTTGTTCTTCCTGTGGGTGTTCCTTCTCCGAGTCATTGTGGCGAGGAGTGGTTGAGGGGGTGTATGACTAAATATATCAGCCACTGTCTAGGTGGATTGGTCGTTGGAAGGTTTTGGAGCAACCAGAGTTCACCACCGAAAAGGAGGAGAAAGAAAAAAAGAAAACGGAAAGGAGGAAGCAAGAAAAGACACCCCTGCCAGAGCGGGGCCCGGTGATAGGATTTGTATGGTACAAAGCTGTTACAGGTTAAGGAAAAGGGTTATCAAGGGTAAATGAAGAGGTCAAAAAGCAAATCCCAACCTATATGACCCCCCAAGACCAGTACTTATATAATATAGAAGTAAAGACAGTTACACAGACACACTGACAAACTAGAGTGGGAAGGTGAGGGCAGACACTCCTTGTGGGCAAGGAATGTGTTTCAGACGCTCCCGAGTCTGTCTTGTTGTTATTGTTGGACGAGCCCACATTCAAAAGATATAGGGGGATTAGAATTGGTTGTATATAGGGGCAGTATTGAATAGGGATGTGGGATTGACTTGAAGCTTGTATCTACATGTACACATAAAAGAGAGAATAAAGGAAAGAGGAGAGAAGAAAGGGAGAAACAGAGAGAGCGAACAGGGAAACAAGAGGGAACAACCAAAGCAGAAAATACAGGGGTGTGTTTGAAAGAATTTCAGGGTAAAAAAGAGAAAAAAATAGAAAAAGAATAAAATAAAAAAAATTAAAAAAATATAAAAAAATAAAAAAATAAAAAAAAGTAAAAAATGTTATGGGCTGTTGTATTGGGTATCACGTGATAAGAAGGGGACTAAAAATTGAAAGAAGAAAAACTGTGAGAATGTAATTCTAAGCTTAAAATGGAAGCTTTAAAAGTAAAACTAGAAAAAAGTTTAAAAAAGTAAATGAGGTGGAAAACTTTATCAATGGGTTGTAGAGATTTTGTTACTTGTAGTCAGTGCCAGGAGTTTAATAAATTGCCTTTCCCCCGATTTGGGGTTTTGCATTGGAATGCTGTCTTCCTGAGCTTATGGCGTGCTTTCTGGGGGCGGGGCGTGCCGTTCCCTTTCAGTCCTTCTACCTAGGCTGAGTCTCTCGGCCCCCTTGCTAGAGGCTGATCTCAATGGTAACCAGATTATCAGGTTACAATTCTCTAGTAGTGGAGCGTTGTTCTTTTACGCCTTTTTTCAGCAGTTGAGGAAGTCAGGTCAGAGCAAGATGTCTGCGCCCAGACCTCCCTCCCAGAGAGAGCCTCTACATAGGGAGGGGCTCTTTCCAGCCTCCTGGTTGGCAGTCTTTCACAGCCGGGCTGGTGCAGACATTGTATTGATTTCTGCCCCCGCCCCCGCTTGTCGTTTCACTCCCGCACCTCAAAGCCACAACTCCTTTTTGATCGCACGACTTTGTCCGCACCCTGGGACCTGGGGCCCTCTCAGGTCCCACGCAAGTCTGTAAAAATGCCTTCCCTGGGGGGTCTGCGCGCGGCCCATGGTGTGGAGAGGATTGGGAGGAAAGGGCAGCAGCATAAAAATAGAATCCACTCCCGCTGCTTTCCCGGCAGCTGTGGCGGCTCAGGCAGAGGCAGCTGCGTGTCTGGGCCCACTGGGCGGAGGCGGCTGCGCTCGGGGCCTGCCCGCCGGGCAGCGGGAAAAGAAAAAGGATTTTTAAAAGTCTCCTTGCCTTGCCCCGGGCTCCACTGTGTTCCCATTTCTGTCTAGACCTGATTCAGGCTGTAATCTGCTGTTATTCCTCACTCGCAGAGCACTTTCGTTTTGGGGTATTTGTTTTCAATGGTTCAGCTCTGCGGGCTTCCTCCCCCACTCCCCTGTCTCTGGGGGCAAGCCTCCAGACCCTATTTTTTCTACCTTTTTCCTGATGTTCTTTGTCTCTCATGGCGGTCCAGAAGTGGGAAATATCACATTTCAGGCTGATTTCATGGGTGTTCTCGGTGGTCTTGTAGTGTTTTTTTTTTTTTTGCTGGAATTCAGCTCTTTTCAGGGAATGCCCCGAAATGCAGTCACCTGGCCTTCCGCCATATTGACTCCCTCCATATCCCATAGGTTTTAATGGATATATTTTTTCCTCATTGGTTTCCATGAATTGTTTAAGTTTTTCTTTCATTTCCGGGTTGGCCCAAACATTTTTGAGCAGGATGGTCTTTAGGTTCCTAGTATTTGAATTTATTTCAAACTTTCTTGTGGTTGAGTTCCAGTTTCAATGCGTTGTACTCTGAGAATATATAGAGGATAATCTCAATCTTTTGTTATCAGTTGAGACCTAATTTGTGACCCAGTACATGGTCTATTCTGGAGAAAGTTCCATGTATACACAAGAAGAATGTGTAGTCTGTTGTTTTAGGATGGAATGTTCTGTATATAAATATATATATGTATATGATCCATCTGGTCCAAGTGTCATTCAATGTTCTTGTTTCTTTGTTGATTTTCTGATTAGATGATCTTTCTACTGCTGAGAGTGGAGTTTTAATGTCCTCTACAATTAACATATCCTTGTCAATATATCTCTTTATTCTGATTAATAGTTGGCTGCTCCCGTGTTGATGGTATAGATATTTACAATTGTTCAATCTCATTGGTTAGACCCTTGTGGAATTATATAGTGTCCTTCTGTCTCTGACTATAGTCTTTAGCTTAAAGTCTAAATTGTCTGACATGAGGATTGCTACCCCAGCTATCTTTTATGGTCCATTGGCATGAAAAGTGGTTGTGCATCTCTTCTCTTTAAGTCTGGATGTATCTTTAGATTTAAAATGAGTCTCTTGTAGGCAGCATATGGATGGGTCCTGTGTTTGTATCCAATCTGCAACCCTGTGCTGCTTTAAGGCAACATTTAGGCCATTCACGTTCAGAGTGATTATTTAAAGATACGATTTTATTGTCATCATGTTGCCTGTGAGGTCCTTGTTTCTATAGATTGCCTCAGTAAATTTCTGTTCTATATCACTCTTGGTATTTTTCTCTTTTGTTCGAATCTCCTTTAATATTTCTTGCAGGGCTTGCTTAGTGGTCACATATTCTTTCAGGCTTTGCCAGTCTTGGAAGTTCTTTATCTCTTCATCCATTCTGAATTATAGCCTTGCCAGATAAGGTATTCTTGGCTGCATGTTCTTCTCCTTTAGTACCATGAATATGACTTCCCAGCCTTTTCTGGCTTGCCATATTTCTCTGGACAAGCCTGACGTTATTCTGATGTTCCTCCTTCTGTAGATAAAGAATATCTGCCTCCCACCAGCTGTCCTTAAGATGGTTTCCCTAGTTTTAAGGTTCTCGAGTTTCACTATTACATGTCTGGGAGTTGGTCTGCTCTCCTTGATCTTAGGGGGCAGCCTCTCTGTCTCTAGGACATGAACACTGGTTATATTCCCCAGATTAGGGAAGTTCTCAGCCAGGACTTGCTCAAATATGCCTTCTAATCCACCCTCTCTCTCTCCCAATAATTCTGACATTGGAATAGTTCATGGCATCATTTATTTCTCTAATTCTGTTTTCACAGATTCTAAGCTGTTTGTTCTAGGCCTCCTCCTGATCATTATTTTCTATCAGTTTGTCTTCTAGATTACTAATTTGTTCTTTTGCCTCATTTACCCTAGTTGTTAGGATATTTTTGATATGATAGCATAAGTTCTGCCAGACCAGGTCTCACGTCTGCCCTTAGAGAATCTGTTGCCGTTAATGGGTTTCTCCAGCCCAGCTACTGTTTGTATAACTGTTACCTCTGAAGTCTTTTCCTGACATCTTGCTTATATCCATATCCTTTAGTTCTGTTGCAGAGGTCACTATCTGATTTTTTCCTTTGTTGGGGGTTCCTCCTCCTAGTTATTCTGGTGAGAGATGGTTGAGGGAACGTACTGAGTCCAAACCATTGACAACAACCCAAGCAAGATGCACCTGTTTTATCAGGACTTTAAGGTTATCAGCTTCTTGTTCTTTCAACCTGTATTCCTGGGGAGGGGCCTGCTGCACTGTTACTCAGGCAACCCTGTTGGGGCAGAGTTTCCCTGCCCTCTTTGGGGGGATTGGCTCAGTGAAAACTGGTTTTGGGGGGCTTTTGTTTTTTGGTGGTTTTCCCTGGTGGCTTTCTGTGTCTCTTTGGAGAGTCAGAGGAGAAGTGACTATATCCAATCCTCTTTCTCCGAACAGAGAGATTGCTGCTTGTTCTCCAGAAAACACTCCAGGCCACACTGACTGTTTTTGTCTGTGCTGCTAAAAAACAGTGTCCTGGATTGTGCACCCCCAGCAGTACTCCCAGCCCTCACTTCCAGGTCCAGGCACATCTCCACCCATTGTTATTCTAAAACATGCAGCCGTTCCCAGTTCACATGCATGCCTCTGCAATCCCAGGTTTCAGTCTGGGGGGCTCCCCTAAAGTCCTTTCCTTGCTGCTACAGGTCTACGAGTCTATGTCCCATCCCCAGAATAGGGCACTTTTGTGATCCTGTGTTATTTCACTTTCCCAGAGCCAGCACTTATAGCAGATCCCTCCCCTTCCATTTATCTTCTGATATTTGCCCACAGAATCATGGCTCCCCACTTCATACCTCAAAACCAGCTGCTGGAGATATTCTATTGGTATAGATACTGATATATTTTCATACATCTCAGACTGATTCCATGGGTGTTCACAGTGGTCTGCTTGATATCCAGCTCAATTCAAGGAACTGGTTGAAATAGGGGCCCCTACTCCTCTACCATCTTGGCCCCCTCCCTCCAGCTACTTTAAATATTTTCTTTTTATCTTTGTTGTTTGGCAATTTCAGTATGATACATTAATGTATGTACTGCTTCTTTTCTTCTTTTATATCTCCTTAGTGATGTGTGTATATGTATGTATGTGCATTTTTCAACCTTGATAACTTAGGTGGGGTGTTTTTTTTTCATTTTGTTTTATCAGTTCAGCATTATTTCCAGTCAGTTAACTACTGAAAATTACATCTCTCCTTAGTCTGTTATTTCTGAGAGAGAGTATGTCAAAGTAATTAGGGCTATTAATACTGAAACAAGACTTCCTTAGTTCAAGTTCTGGTTCTGGCACTTACTAGCAGTATTATTTGGGACCAGTTCCTCAATGTTCTTCTTTCATTGCATTTTGTAAAATCAGGATAATAATAACAAGCAGTACTTATTATCTTATAGGCATTGCTGAAAATATTTACATATAATTATTTATTTAATACTCAATACAGCTCTCTGAAGTAGGTACTATTAGACTAACTGTGCAGACAAGAAAATTAAGAGAAAAATAACTTTAGAAATTTTCTCATGACAACATAGCAAGTAGTGAGAATTGGTGAGCTCAAGTGAACCTTGTATGGTTTTAGAGCCCAAAAACGTAACATATATATATGTGTGTGTATATACTATGATTACATTATATTACATATTATATATTATATATATTATATATTATATAATATATATTATTATATATTTTATATATTACATATGTAATATATATGTCATCATATATCATCTAACAAAAATTGTTAGAGGTTTTTACTCTATTTTACATGTATCTTAACCTCTCTCACATTTTCCTTCTCTACCTTTCTCTGTGGCCTTCGTCTCTTCCTTCTACTTCAAAATATCTTTGTTCAGCTATATCTTGTTCAACTCAGCTACTGAGTTTGTAGTTTCAATTATTCTTTTCTATTTCTATAAGTCATTTGTTTTATTTCTAAATATACCTGGTTAAATTAAAATAGTTAATATGGCTTCATTTTACTCTAGAAACTTCCTAATTCCTTTAAACATATTAAACATTACAGTTCAAGATCTGCAATTTCTATGAGTGTGCTTTTTTTACATTATTGATCTATAATTTACATTATTCATGAGTTCTAATTACTTATTTCAAGTGTAAAATATAAGGATTTTTAGCAAATTATGGAGCTGTGCAGCCATCAACAGAATCTTGTTTAAGGGGCGCCTGGGTGGCTCAGTTGGTTAAGCGACTGCCTTCGGCTCAGGTCATGATCCCGGAGACCCGGGCTCTCTGCTCCGCAGGAAGCCTGCTTCTCCCTCTCTCACTCCCCCTGCTTGTGTTCCCTCTCTGGCTGTGTTTCTCTCTGTCAAATAAAAATCTTAATAATAAAATAATAAAAATCTTAAAAAAAAAAGAATCTTGTTTAGGACATTTCTATTGTCCCTAAAAGATCTCTTGTGCCTTTTTAGATTTAATCTTCATTCCTACTTCCTGCCACTAGCAACAGATGTCTGTTTTTTCCTCTAAAGATTCATCTCTTCTAAGTATTTCATATAAATAAAATCACATAATATATGATCTTTTTCATTTATCATTTTTTTCACATAGCAATGTTTTTGAAGCTCGTCCACCTTGTAGCATATATCAGTATTTTGTTATTTTTACTGTTGAATAGAACCCCATTATATGGATATAACACATTTTATTTAGCTATTTGAAACCTGATGGATATTTGGAACTTCTGTCAGTTTTTGGATATCATAAATGATGTCACTAAAATCAACTGTTTTGTACTCTTTGCAATGACATATGCTTTAGCATATTTGGAGACAATAACGAGGAGTAATTTTTGTCATACCATGAATTTCTGTGTTGTATTAAAAGTTTATTCTTATCTTTTGCAAAATGACTGCACTGCTTTCCAACATGGCTTCACCATTTTTCTTTCAAGAGAAATGTATGAAGGCAACTATTTGCATTCTTTCCAATACTTGGTATGGTCAATGTTTTGACTGTAGGTATTTTCGTGCATATATACTGGTATCACATTGTGGTTTTATTTTATTATTTTATTTTATTTGAAATTTTTTTGAATTTTTTTGAATTTAAATTACATTGACATTTAATGTATCATTATTTTCAGAAGTAGAGGTCAGTGGTTCATCAGCCCTTTTTAAAATATTTTATTTATTTATTTGACAGAGATAGAGAGACAGAAAGAGAGGGAACACAAGCTGGGGCAGTGGGAGAGGGAGAAGCAGGCTTCCCACCAATCAGGGAGCCTGAGGGGAGACTCAATCCCAGGACCCTGGGATCATGACCTGAGCCAAAGGCAGACAGTTAATGACTGAGCCACCCAGGTGTCCCCCCCTTTTTAAAGATTTTATTTATTTATTTGACAAAGAGAGACACAATGAGAGAGGGAACAGAAGCAGGGGGATTGGGAGAGTGGGAAGCAGGCTTCTGACTGAGCAGGGAACCCAATGCAGGGGTCAATCCCAGGAACCTGGGATCATGACCTGAGCCCAGACACTTAACGACTGAGCCACACAGTGATTCATCAGTCTTACATAACACTCAGTGTTCATTACAATACGTGCCCACCTTAATATACATCACTCAGTTACCACATAACCCCACCCATCTTCCCTCCAGGAAGCCTCAACTTGTTTCCTATGATAAAGAGTCTCTTATGGATTATCCTCCTCTCTGATTTCATCTTATTTTATTGTTTTCTCTCTTCTCCCATAATCCTCTCTTTAGTTTCTTAAATTCTGCATATGAGTGAGATCACATAATGGATGTCTTTCACTAACTGACTTATTTTGCTTAGCATAATACCCTCTAGTTACATCAAAATCATTGAAATTGACAAGATTTCAGTTTTTTGATGGCTGAGTACTATGCTATTGTGTGTATGCATGTATTCCTTTGTGTGTATGTATGCATATGTGTGTGTGTACAACCTCTTCATCCATTATGTGTCAATGGACATTAGGTTATTTCCATAGATTGGCTATTGTGGACATTGCTGCTATAAACATTGGGGTTCATGTGCCCCTTTTTTCACTACCTCTGTATCTTTGGGTTAAATACCCAGTAGTGCAATTGCTGGGTCTTAGGGTAGTTTATTTTTAACTTCTTGTGGAACCCCCATACTGTTTTCCAGAGTAGCTATACCAGCTTGCATTCTCACCAGCAGTGTAAAAGGGTTCCCCTTTTTCTCTGTACTCACCAACCTCTGTCATTTCCTTATTCATTAATTTTAGCCATTCTGACTGGTGTAAGGTGGTATCTCATTGTGGTTCTGATTTGTATTTCCTTGATGCCAAGTGATGTGGAGCATTTTTTCATGTGTCTGTTGTCCATTTGTATGTCTTCATTGGAGAAATGTTTGCTCATGACTTTTGCTCAGTTCTTAATTGGGTTATTTGTTCTTTGGGTGTTGAGTTTGATAAGTCCCTTATAGAATTGGGATACTAGCCCTTTATCTGAAATGTCATTTGCAAATATATTATCCCTTTCTTTCAGATGCCTTTTGGTTTCAACAACAGTTTAATTTGTGATGCAAGAGTCTTTTATCTTGAAGAAGTCCCAATAGCTCATTTTTCCCTTTGTTTCCCTTGCTTCGGAGATGTATCTAGCAAGAAGTTGCTGTGGCCAGGGTCACAGAGTTTGCTGCCTGTGGTATCCACTAGGAATTTGATGGATTACTGTCTCAAATTGAAGTCTTTTATCCATTTTGAGTCCATTTTTGTGTGTGCTGTAAGAAATTGGTCTAGTTTCATGCTTCTGCATGTGGCTGTTCAAATTTCTCAACACCATTTATTGGACAAGTTCAATTGTTAGGTTTTAGGACAGCTTTATTCTTAACACCATTAGGAACCTCCATATTTTCCAGAGTGGCTTCACCAACTTGCATTCCCACCACCTGTGCAAAGAGTACCCCTTTTATACAACCTTGCCAACACTTCCTGTTTCCTATCATGTTAATTTTGGCCATTCTGACCTGTGTGAGGTGGTATCTCATTGTGGTTTTGATTTGTATTTCTCTGATGGTTAATGATGTTGAACACTTTTTCATGTGTCTGTTAGCTATATATATGTCTTCTTTGAAGAAGTGTCTGTTCATGTCTTCTTCCCATTTCCTGACTGGCTTATTTATTTTTTGGGTGTTGAGGTTTAGTTCTTTATAGATCTTGGGTATCAGCCCTTTTATCTGTAAAGTAATTTGCAAATATTTTCTCCCATTCCTGGGGTGACTCTTAGATTTGTGGACGGTTTCCTCTGCTGTGCAGAAACTTTTTATCTCTACGAAGTCCCAAAAGTTCATTTTGCTTTTGTTTCACTTGTTTTTGGACATATGTCTTGAAAGAGACTGTCCAGTGTGGAACAGGTTACTACTTATGTTTTCTTTTGGATTTTGATGTATTCCTGTCTCACATTGAGGTCTTTCATCCATTTTAAGTTTATCTTTGTGCATGGTGAAACAGAATGTTCCAGTTCCATGTTCACTCTTCTATATGTAGCTGTCCAATTTTCCCAACACCACTTATTGAAGACACTCTCTTTTCTCCATTGCACATGTTTTCCTAACTTGTCAAAGATTAGTTGACCATTGAGTTGAAGGTTCATTTCTGGAGTCTCTCTTCTGTTACATTGCTCTATGTGTCTGGTTTTGTGCCCAAACCATCCTCTTTTGGTGATCACAGATTTGTAAGATAGCTTGAAGTCAGGCAAAAAGGTGTCCCCAGGTATGTTTTTCTTTTTCATTATTCCCTTAGTGACTTGCTATCTTTTCATGTTCCATATGAATTTTAGGATTGTTTGTTCTAGCACTCTGAAAAATGCCAATGGCATTTTAATAGAGATGGCACTGAAATTTCAGTGTAAATTACTCTGGACAGCATAAATATTTTAAAAAATGTTTATTCTTCCAATCCATGAACTTGGAATGTTTTTCCATCTTTTTTGTGTATTCGTCAATTTATTTAATGAATTTTCTATATTTTCTAGAGTATAGAGCCTTTACCTCTTTAGTTAGGTTGATTCCTAGGTATCTTACAGTTTTTGTTGCTGTTGTGAATGGAATTGATTCCTTAATTTCTCTTTCTACAGTTGCATTGATAACATATAGAAAATCAATGAATTTATGTGCATTGATTTTTTTATCCTGGCAAGTTGCTGAATTGTTGTATGAGTTCTAGTACTTTGGGGGTGAAGTCTTTCTTCATACCGTCTGCAAAGAGAGAGAGTTTGCCTTCTTTTCCATTTAGGGTGGTTTATTTGTTTTTGTTGTCTGACTGCTAAGGCTAGGACTTCTAGCATGATGTTGAACAGTAGTGAGGAGAGTGGGGATTGTTGTCAAATTCCTGATCTTAAAGGAAAAACCCTAAGATTTTCCTCATTGATAATGATACTTGCTGTGGGCTTTTCATAGATGTTTTTATGATATTGAGGAATATTCCCTCTATCCCTGTTCTCTGAAGAGTTTTAATGAGTTAAGGATATTGTATTTTGTCAAATGTTTTTCTTCAGCCATTGACAAGATCATATGGTTCTTATCTTTCCTTTAATGGTGTGATGTATTACATTGATTGATTTGTGAATGTTAAACCACCCCTGCATCACAGGCATAAAACCCACTTGGTCGTGGTGAATAATCCTTTTAATGTACTGTTGGATCCTATTAACTAGGATCTTGTTGAGTATTTTGGCATCCATGGTCATGAGGAATATTGCTACTTAATTCTTCTTTTTGATGGGGTCTTTGTCTGCTTTTAGGATTAGGGTAACACTGGCATCATAGAAAGAGTTTAGAACTCTTTTGGAAGAGCTTCAATGGAATAGGTATTATTTCTTCTATAAATGTTTGGAAGAATTCTCCTGAGAAGACATCTGGCCCTGGACTTTTTGTTTTTGTAAGGTTTTTGATTACTGCTTCAATTTCGTTGCTGGTTATTGGTTTATTCAGATTGTCAATTTCTTTATGTTTCAGTTTTGGTAGTGCATAAGCTTCCAGGCATCTATTTCCTCTAGATTGCTTAATTTGTTGTCATATAGTTGATGGTAATAATATATAATAATTATTTCTATTTCCTCGATATTAGTTCTGATCTCTCCCCCTTTTACTCATGATTTTATTAATTTGGGTCCTTTCTCTTTTATTTTGGATTAGTGTGGCCTTTGGTTTATCAATCTTATTAATTCTTTCAAATAATCAGCTTCTAGTTTCATTGATCAGCTCTACTGTTTTTTCTGGTTTCTATTTCATTGATCTCTGCTCTAATCTTTATTATTTCTCTCCTCAAGCTTGGTTTAGTTTTTACTTGTTGTTCGTTCTCCAGCTCCTTTAGGTATAGGGTTAATGTGTGCATTTGGGATTTTTCTAATTTTTTGAGAGAGGCTTGGATGGCTATATTTTCCCTCTTTGGGCTGCCTTTCCAGTATCCCATAGGTTTTGGACTGGTGTGTTTTTATTCTAATTGGGTCAGTGAATTGTTTAAATTCTTCTTTGATTTCCTGGTTGATCCATTCATTCTTTAGCACGATGCTCTTTAACTTCCAATCCTTTGAATTCCTTCCAATTTTTTCTTGTTACTGAGTAACAGTTTCAAGGCATTGTGGTCTGATAACATGCAGGGAATAATCTTAGTCTCTTGGTATTGGTTGAGACCTTATTTGTGACCCAGTATATGATCTATTTTGGAGACTGTTCCATATGCATTCAAGATGAATGAGTATTCTATTGTTTTAGGGTAGACTGTTCTGTATATCTATGAAGTTTATCTAGTCCAATGTGTCATTCAGAGTTCTTGTTTCTTTGTTGATCTTCTGTTTAGATGATCTGTCTAATGCTAGGAGTGGAGTGTTGAAATTTCCTACTGTTAATGTATTATGGTCAATCTGATTCTTTACTTTGGTTAATAGATGGCTTATGTAGTTGGCTGCTTCCATGTTGGGGGTGTAAATATTTCCAATTGTCAGATTTTATTGTTTGATAGACCGTTTAAAATGATATAGTATCTCTCCAGATCTCTTATTACAGTCTTGGTTTAATTCTCATTTGTCTCATTGCTACCCCAGCTTTCATTTGCCATCTATGCACATCACAAATGATTCTACACCCCCTCATTTTCAGTCTGGAGGTGTCTTTGGGTTCAAAATGAGTCTATTGTAGACAACATATGAATGCATCCTGTTTTGTATCCAATCTGCAACTCCATGCCATTTCACAGGAGCATTTAGGCCATTCATGTTGAGAGTTACTACAGAAAGATATGCATTTATTGCCATTCTGATGTTTGTACATTCCTTTTTTTCTATGGATTGTCTCTGTTAATTTCTGGTGTATATTACTTTTGGGGTATTTTTTTTCTTTTTAGAACCCCCCTTCATATTTCCTCAAGTGTTGGCTTGGATACATATTCTTTCAATTTCTGCTGTTCTGGAAGTTCTTTATCTCTCCATCAATTCTGAATGACATACTTACTGGTTAAAGTATTCTTCACTGTATGTTATTCTCATTTAGTACCCTCAATTTGTCTTGCCAGCCCCTTCTGGCTTGCCAGGTCTCTGTGGACATGTCTTACATTATTCTGATGTTCCTCCTTCTGTATGTAAGGAATGTCTTCCCCCAGCTGCTCTTCAGATATCTTCCTTGGTTCTAAGATTGTTGAGTTTTACTATTATATGCTGAGATGTTGTTCTGTTCTCCTTGATCTTGCAGGGGGTTGTCTCTGCTTCTAGGACACAAATGATTGTTTCACTCCCCAGATTAGGGGAGTTCTCAGATACAATTTGCTCAAATATGTCCTCTAATCCTCTCTCTCTATCTACACCCTCAGGGATCCTAATGATTCTGACATTGGAATGTTTCATGGCATTGTTTTCTCTAACTCTGTTCTCATGGATTTTAAGCTGTTTGTCCCAGGTCTCTTCCTGTTCCTTCTTTTCTATCAGTTTATCTTCTAGATCACTACTTTGTTCTTCTTACTCATTTACCCTAGGTTTTAGAGTATTCAGTTTAGACTTCATCTTATTCATAGCACTTTTAATTTTGACCTGATTAGCTCTATTTTCTGCAGTTCAAGATTCTATATTGCTGCTAATGGTTTTCTCAAGCCTAGCTAGTTTCTTCATAATTCTTACCCTGAAGTCTATTTCTGACATCTTGCTTATATCCATAGGTCTGTGGGAGAGGCCATTGTCTCTGGTTCTTTTTTGTTGGGAATTCCTTCTCCTAGTCATTCTGTTGAGGGGTGGTTGAGGGATGTACAGAGTTGAAAATATCAACCACAATCAAGTCAAGATGCACCCTGGGAAATTTTGGGGTGGTTGGAAGCCACCACTGGAAAAACATAGCCAAAATGAAACCCAAGAATAAGATTTATGAAGTTACAAAGGGGGGTGATGGGAGGGTGGACTCTAATCTCTCAATGGGGGCAATGTAGTGTGTTACAGTTCTTCCTGGGTGTAGTCTGTTCTCTTTTATAGAGAACACTACTTCCCAGAGTTACATATACATATAGTTCTAATTTACCTGTGTGTGTGTGTGTGTGTGTGTGTGTGTGTGTGTGTGTGTATCATTGAATAGGGAAAGGACTACATTGAAAGTTATATCTATCTATCATCATCATCTATTGGTATAAAAAAAGTACAAGTTATAAAGCTACTATGGAATATGTTGTATTAAATATCTAGTTGAAATGAGAAAAAAAGTAAAATGAAAATAAAATAAAAAGAAAGAAAACATGAGAAAGAATAAAAAAAAAGAAAAAATGTTATTTCTGGAAAATACACACACTGTGAGGCAATACCAGGAGCTCAATATACTATTTTCTCCTGGTGTTGGGGTTTTAGTTTTTGGGGACCCTTGTTATCCTCTTTTTCTTCCAGCTTGTCCACTGGGGGAGATGCCTACCATGGCTTCCCTGCTCCTGGCGCACATCTCCTCAGCTCCTGGGTCCTGTCTGGGCACTGTTATCAGGCCCTTCCTGTCCTGCCACAACTGCTTTGAAAGCTATCATCAGTCCCCCAGCACAGGATGCTTTTGCGCTTGTGTATCATATTACTTTCCAGTGGCCAGCTTCTGGTGGCTCCCTTCCGCTTCTGTTTATCCTCCAATATCTGTCCACAGAATCACAATGTCATCTTTCACATCTCATGACTGCTGATTCTCTGTGTCCATAGAGAACCAGATATATATTCTTACATCTCAGGATGATTTCGTGGGTGTTCAGAAAGGCTTGGTAGAGAAACAGATAAATTCAGGGGACTGATTGAAACAGATTCCCCCACTCTTCCACAATCTTGCCCCCATAGGATAGACATTTTAACAATATTTTTTTCTTCAAATACATGAGCATGGAACAATTTTCCATTTCTTTGTGTCTTCTCTGAATTCTTTCATGACTGTTCTATAGTTTCCTGAATATACATCTTTTGCCTCTTTTGTTAAGTTTACCCTAGGTATCTTATGGTTTTTGGTGCAACTATAAATGGGATCAAGTTCTTAATTTCTCTTTCTTCTGTTTCATTGATAATGTATAGAAATGCAACTGATTTCTGTGCATTCATTTTATATCCAGCCACGGTCCTGAATTCCTGTATGAATTCTAGCAATTTTGGGGTGGAGTCTCTTGGGTTCTTATCAAAGTATTATGTCATCTATGAAGAGTGAAAGTTTGACTTCTTCTTTGCCAATTCTGATACATTTTATTTCTTTTTGGTGTCTGTTTACAGAGGCTAGAACTTTTAGTACTTTTCTGAACAACAACAGTGAGAGTGGGCATCCTTGTCATGTTCCTGACCTTAGAGGAAAATCTCTGTTTTTCCCCCATTGAGAATGATATTCTCTGCCGGCTTTTCATATGTGGGTTTTATGATACTGAGGTATGTTCTCTCTGTCCCGGCACTGTGAAGAGTTTTAATCAAGAAAGGATATTGTACTTTGTCAAATATTTTTTTCTGCTTCTATTGAGAGGATTATATGGTTCTTGTCCTTTCTTTTATTTATGTAATGTAGCACATTGATTTGCAGATATTTGACCACCTTTGCAACCCAGGAATAAATCCCATTTGGTTATGGTGAATAATCCTTTTAATGTACTGATGGACCTTATTGGCTAGTATTTTAGTGGGAATTTTTGCATCCATGTTCATTAGGGATATTGGTTTCTAATTCTCCTTTTTTGTGGGGTCTTTGTCTGCCTTGGGTATCAAGATAATGTTGGCATAATAGAAAGTGTTTTGAAGTTTTTTCTTCCATTTCAATTTTTTGAAAGAGTTTCAGAAGAATAGGCATTCATTCTTCTTTAAATGTTTTGTAGAATTCTTTTGGGAACCATCTGGACTTGTACTCTTGTTTTATGGGAGACTTTTGATTACTTTCAATTTCCTTGCTGGTTATGTCTCTGCTCAGGATTTCTATTTCTTCCTGTTTCAGTTTTGGTAGTTTATACATCTCTAGGAATGTATGTGTTTTTTCAAGATTGCCTAATTTGTTGGCATATAATTGCACATAATATGTTCTTATAATTGTTGGTATTTCTCCAGTGTTGGCTGTAAAATATCCTCTTTCATTCATGATTTTATTTATTTGGGTCCTTTTTCTTTAGTTTTGTTGATCTGTTCTACAGTTCTTTTGCTTTATATTTCATTTATTTCTGCTCCAACCTTTATTATTTCTCTTTTCCTGCTGGGTTTAAGCTTTATTTGCTGTACTTTCTCCAGCTCCTTTAGGTTCAAAGTTAATGTTGTGTATTTGAGACCTTTCTTGTTTCTTGAAAAAGTCTTGTATTGCTATATACTTCACTCTTAGGACCACCTTTACTGCATCCCAAAGGCTTTGAATACTTGTGTTTTCATTTTCATTTGCTTCCATGATTTTTTTAGAATTCTTATTTAATTTACTGTTTGACCCATTTCTTCTTTACTAGGATTCTCTTTAGTCTCCATGTATTTGAGGTTTTTTCCCCAAATTTACACTTGTGATTTAATTCCAGTTTCAAAGCATTGTGGTCTGAAAATATTCAGGAGATGATCCTAATCTTTTGGTACCAGTTGAGACCTGATTTGTGACCCAGTATGTGATCTATTCGGGAGAATTTTCCATTTGCACTTGAGAAGAATGTGTATTCTATTGCTTTAGGATATAGTTCTTTGAATATATCTGTGAAGTCCATCTGGTCCAGTGTGTTATCCATAGCCTTTATTTCCTTTTTGATCTTCCGCTTAGATAATCTGTCTATTATAGTGAGTGGTGTGTTAAATTCCCCTACTATTATTGTATTATTACCAGTGTGTTTCTTTATTTCTGTTTCTAATTGTTTTGCTCCCAAATAAGGGACATAAATATTTACAACTGTTAGATCTTCTTGTTGGATAGACCCTTTGATTATATTATAGTATCCTTCCTCATCTCTTATCACAGTCATTTGTTTAAACCCTAATTTGTCTGATATGAGGATTGCCATGTCAGCTTTCTTTTGATGTCCATTAATATGATAAATGGTTTTCCATCCCCTCAGTTTCAATCTAGATGTGTCTTTGGGTCTAAAATGAGTATCCTGCAGGAAGCATATCAATGGCTCTTGCTTTTTTATCCAATCTTTACATTGTGTCTTTTGACTTGGACATTTAGCCCATTTACATTCAGAGTAACTGCTGAAAGTTATGCATTCAGTGCCATTGTATTACCTGTATAGTCACTATTTCTGTCTATTATCTCTGTTCCTTTCTGGTCTATGTTACTTTGGGCCTTCTCTTTGCTTTTATAATCCCTTTTAATATTTCTTGCAGGGCTAGTTAGTGATCACAAATTCTTTTAGTTTCTCTTGTTCCTGGAAGCTTTTAAACTCACTTTCTATTTTGAATGACATCAACACTCGGTGAAGTATTCCTGGCTACATATTTTTCTCATTAAGTACCCTTAATATATCATGCCAGTCCTTTTTGGCTTCCTGGATCTTTGTAAATAGATATGCTGCCGGGGTGCCTGGGTGGCTCAGTTGACTAAGCAACTGCCTTCAGCTCAGGTCATAATCCCAAAGACCCGGGATCAAGTGCCACATTGGGCTTCCTGCTCAGCAGGATGCCTGCTTCTCCCTCTCTCACTCCCTCCTGCTTGTGTTCCCTCTCTAACTGTGTTTCTGTCAAATAAATAAATAAATAAATAAATAATAAATAATAAATAAACAAACAAATAAATAAATAAATAAATTTTTTTAAAAAAATAGATCTGCTGCCAATGTAATGTTTCTACCCTTGTAGGTTATAGTCCTTTTTTTCCTGAGCTACTTTCAGGATTTTTTTTCTCTATCTCTGAGATTCCCATGTTCTGCTATTATATATTGGGTTGCCAATCTGTTTTTATTTGAATTTGAAGGAGATTTTCTGTGCCTCCTGTATTTAAATACCTGTTTTCTTCTCCAGATTAGGGAAGTTCTCTACTATAATTTGCTCCAATATACCTTCTCCCCCTTCCTCTTTTTCTCCGATCCCAATTTTTCTAATATTGATTTATTTTATGGTATCACTTATCTCTTGAATTCTTCTGTCATGATCTAATAGTTGTTTATCTCTTTTTCTCAGCTTCTTTAGTCTTCATTGTTTTGTGCTCTATATCACTAATTCTCTCTTCTGCCTCATTTATCCTAGCAGTTAGGGCCTCTATTTTTTATTGCATCTCATTAATAGCCTTTTTTATTTACACTTGATTCGGTTTTATTTCTTTTATGTCTCCAGAAAGGGATTCTCTAATGATTCTTTAATGTCTTCTATGTTTTTTTTGAAGCCCAGCTAGTATCTTTATAATCATTATTCTGAACTCTAATTCCAACATCTTTCTTTCCTTTTTTTTAAGATTTTTATTTATTTATTTGACAGAGAGAAACACAGCTAGAGAGGGAACACAAGCAGGGGGAGTGAGAGAGGGAGAAGCAGGCTTCCTGCCGAGCAGGGAGCCTGATGCGGGGCTCGATCCCGGGTCTCTGGGATCATGACCTGAGCCGAAAGCAGTTGTTTAACCAACTGAGCCACCCAGGCATCCCTCCAACATCTTTCTTATAGCCATACTATTTAAGTTGGGGAAGATAGTACTTCCTCTTCTTCTCTTTTTTGAGGTGAGTTTTTCTGTATTGTCATTCTTGCAGAACTTGGTTGCTTTTCTACTTGTAGAGCTGCAGCTATTCTTGCCTTAGATCTCTGTTTGAGTTCACTGGTGTTCAGAATGATTTAATAACTATCCAGCTGAATTCCTGGGGTGAGATGAAACCAAGATGTCCTACTCCACCACTATCTTGGACTCTGTTTCACATTATGGTTTTAATTGGAGTTCTTAATGACTAATGGTGTTTGGCATCTTCTCATATGCTTATTACTTGTTAATATGTCTTCTTTATAAAATAATTGGTAATAATATCTAACTTATTATCGACATGTGTCATTTATATTTTCTGGGTTAAAATTCTTTAGTAGATATGATTTGAAAATATTTTCTTCCAATCTAGATATTTTCTTTCTCCTTCATTTCATTAATGAAACTTTTAACAGTGCAAAAGGTTTTAATTTTGATGAAATCCAATTTTCCCTTATTTGTTTTATAGATCAGGCTTTTGGTTTTGTAGTTAAGAACTTTTAAGGCCATGGAAAATTTCTCCAATTTTCTTCTAAAAGTTTTAGTTCTTCGCTTACATCTATAATTAACATAGAGTTATTTTTTATAGATTCAAGTAAGTGTCTAAATTAATACTTTTACGAATGGAAATACCCTAGTTCCAGCACTATTTCTTAAAAAGAATATTCTTTCTTCTTTAAATTGCTATGACACCTATCAAATTCAATTGACCATAAGTGTTCAAGTTTACTTCTGGACTTTCAACTCTATTGCACTAATCTATATATCTATCTTTACACCCTACCTTGCTTATTGATGTTTTATAGTAACTTTTGAAATGGGAAGTTTATGTCTTCTAGCTTTTCATCTTGTTCGAGATTGTTTAGAATTTTCTAAGCTCTTCACATTGCCAAATGTATTTTTGGATCAGCTTGACAAATTCTCTAAGAGGAGCAGCTAAGATTATGATAGTGGTTGCATTGAATCTGTATGTAAACTTGGGGAGAAATTGCCATGTTAGTGATATTGTGTCTTTTAATCCATACACATATCTCCCAGTTTATTAAATGTCTTTAATTTCTCTCAAATATATTGAAATTCTTATTTCAAACTTTTTTATTTCTTTTGTTAAATGTATTCCTAAATATTTGAATATTTTTGCTTATTCTTATTGATTCTATTTTGATAGATTTTTAAAATTAGTTCTAGCATATAAAAATGCAATTGAATGTCGTATATTTATCTTGTATCCTCTGATCTTGCTGGATTCTTATTTGTTCTGTTTTTCTGTTTGTTTTTATTTTTTTGCAAGTCATTCAAAATTTATTTATTCAGGATCATGTTATTTGCATATAAGACAGTTTTACTTCTTTTTTTTTAATGTGAATACCTATTGTTTCATATTATTGCTTGATTGCACAGTTTAGGACATTCAGGAAAATGTTGAATAGAAGTAAATAGAGCTGACATTTTAAAACTTTTTTCTATTTTCAAGAAAATGCATTCAGACTTTCACTTTTTTTAACTAGCTTTATGGAGGTATAATTATCAAATAATATTTATAATAAAAGGGATTAATAATATCTGTAGTTATTGAAAAATAATTATAATAAAACACGACTGACAAAAACTATACAACAAATAAAAAATATACAATGTGATGTTTATATACATAAACCTTATGGTGTGATTATGCAAATCAAATTAATTAATGTTTTCATCACCTCACAAAGTAACCATTTGTGTGTGTATGTATATGGTACAAACACTTAAAATGTACAGTGTGCTGAATGGATATGTGATACATTGTAAAATAATTACCACAATCAAGTTAATTTACATATTCATTACCTCACATAGGTATCTTTTTTGTATATGTTTAGTGAGGACACTTAAAACGTATTCTCTCACAAATTTCAATTATACAATACAGTATTATTAAGTATAATCACCATGCTTTATATTATATCTACAAAACTTATAACTGACAATATGTACCCTTTAATCAGCATGTCCCCATTTCTATCACCTCCCAGCACTTGGAAAACATCATTTTATTCTGTGCTTTTATGAGTTTGACTTTTCTAGATTCCACATGCAGGATAGATCATATAATATTTGTTTTTTTGGTGTCTGGCTTATTTCACTTAGTACAATAGCCCAGGTTACCCATGTTGTCACAAATGACAGGATTTCCTTCTTTTTACAGGTGAATAATATTCTAGTGTGTGTATCATATTTCCATTATACATTCATCTCTTGACAGACACAGGTTATGTTCTTAACTTGACAGTTGGGAATAAGGTTGAAATAAACATAGGAATGCAGATATCTATTTGATATCCTGTTTTCATTACCTTTTTGATATATACCCATAAATGGAATTGCTGGATCATAAGGTAGTTCTATTTTAATTTTTTTGGAGGAGACTTGATACTGTTTTCCATAATGGCTGTACCAATTTACATTCCCATCAATAGTGCACAAGGCTTCTTTCTCATCTTGCCAACATCTGTTATCTCTTGTCTTTTTAACAATAGCCATTGTAACACATGTGAGGTGATGTCTTACTATAGTTCTGATTTCTACTTCTGTAATGATTAGTGGTGCTGAGCACCTTTTCATTTATCTATTGGCCATTTGTGTATTTTCTTTGGAAAAAATCTCTATTCAGGTCCTTTGCTAATTTTTCGTCAAGTTACTTGAATCTTTTTGCTAGTAGGTTATGTGAGATCCTTATGCACTCTGGATATTAACCTCTTATCAAATATACAGTTTATACATATTTTCTCCTATTCCATAGCATAGGTTGCCTTTTTATTTTGCTGATTGTTTCTTTTGCTTTTCAGGAGATTTTTGGTTTGTTTTTTTCCAACTGGATAGATTTTGCTATTGTCATCTGTGCTTTCGAGGTAATTTCAAACAAGTGAAACAATAACAATACATCGTCAAGACCAATGTCAAGGAGATTATTTTCCTGTTTCTTTCTGGGGATTTTATAAATCGAAGTCACCCATTTGAGTCCTTAATTCACTTCAAGGTATTTTTGTGTGTGTCATGTAAGGTAAGAGTCCAACTTCAGTGTTTTGCATATGGATATCCAATTTTGCCCACATCATTTATTGAAGTGACTCACTATTCTCCATTGTCTATTTTTGGCACACCTATGAAAAGCAGGTTGTCCATATATAAATGAGGTTTTTTTTTACTTTTCTCTTGTTTTCCATTGGTCTATAGGTCTGATTTTATGCTGGTACCATATGTTTTGGTTCTATAGCTTTTAGTAAGAAGTCAGGAAGTGTGATGCCTCTAGCTTTCTTCTTTCTCAAGATTGCTTTGATATTCGGGGTCATTTATGGTTTCATATAAATTTTAAGATTTTTTTTTCTATTTCTGTAAAAATGCCATTAGAATTTTGAGTAGTAAGAGCATTTAAAAAATTTAATTCTTCCAATCCAGGGGCACAGGATACCTTTTAATTTATCTGTGTCTTCTTCAATTTTTTAATCAAAGTCTTATAATTATCAGTGTACAGGTCTTTCACCTCCTTGGTTACATTTATTCCTTAATATTTTATTTTTGGAATGCAATTGTAAATGGAAACATCTTAATTTCTTATCAGGTAATTTATTATTATTACATTAAAACACCATTAATTTTGTATATTAATTTTGTAACTTTATTTAAATTATTACTTTACTGAATGTATTACTTCTAACAGTTTACTGAAACTTTACTGAATTAATTTTTTTTAAGATTTTTATTTATTTATTTGACAGAGACACAGTGAGAGAGGGAACACAAGCAGGGGGAGTGGGAGAAGGAGAAGCAGGATTCCTGGTGAGCAGGGAGTCCAATGTGGAGCTCAATCCCAAGACCCTAGGAACATGACCTGAGCCAAAGGTGGATGCTTAAGGATCGAGCAACCCATGTGCCTCTGAATTTATTACTTCTAACAGTTGTTTTTTTTTTTTTTTTTGAATGGAGTTTAGGTTGTTCTCTGCATAAGATCATGTCATCTTCAAACAGACATTTTTACTTCTTCTTTTCTAATTTGGATGTCTTCCATCTCTTTTTCTTGACCCTGGTTAGGACTTCTACTTCTTTGTTGAGTATAAGTAGTAAGTATGAGCACCCTTCTCTTGCTCCTGATCTTAGGGGAAATCAACTTTTACTATTGGGTATGATGTTAGCTGTGGGTTTATCATATGTCATCTTTATTATGTTGATGTACATTCCTTCCATATCCATTTTTAGAGTTTTTATAATGAAAGTTTTTGAAATTTATCAAGTACTTTTCTGCATCTATTAAGATGATCGAATATTTTTTTTCTTTTTATTCTGTTATTGTGGAGCCAGGTCACATTGTTCCTATTGGATCCACTTTGGGGTCTATGGTCATCAGGCCAAAATATTCTGTCTGGGGGCACCTGGAGGGCTCAGTTAAGTGTCTGCCTTCGACTAGGTCATGATCTCAGGGTCCTGGGGTTAAGCCCTGCATTGGGCTCCTTGATCAGTGTTGAGCCTTCTCTCTCTCATTCTGACTCCTGTTCCCCCTGCTTGTACTCTCTTTCTCCAAAGAAAACTTCCATTAATTGTTTTCCTTTTCCTGTATTTGGGCCATATTTTTTGTTTTCTTGCATCTCTCACAATTTATTGTTAAGAACTTGAAATTCTTTTTAGACTCCTTTCTCCACAGAATGTGTTCTCTAATATGTCTACATTAATTATTGTTTTTATCTTAAACCTTGCTTCAGAAGAATAACATCTTAGGTTAGTGTAGCTTCTGTGTGAACAGAATTTGGGCCTAATTAATTTGTGCTGCTGAGACTTCCACCATTTTCCAAAGATCTAATTGTAGCTTGAGAATGTTTTCAAATTTCAGGCAGTTTAAAAGTGTTTACACATATGCTGGAGGTTAATTTTCAGCATTGATAAGGCTTTAGTGTCAGCTAGGCTGAGTAGGCCACTACAGTCCTCTCCAGTTCCTCCTATAAACATTTACAACCTTGTGTGTTTTCAGAAATTTCCAGAAAAATGTAAATATGTAGAAACTTAATAAGAACTTAACTAGAACTTAAATATAGCTGTCTTATTTTCTAGATATCTTTTATTTATTTTTGGCTAATCTGGCATATTGCTTACTTCAACCAGCACTAAAATCCCAGGCAGACTGTTATACTAGCCTCCCCCAGTTCCATGCTAACATGGTAACACATGTTTTCTACTATGCCCTTGCACGTGGACATAATGCTACACTCCAAACCAAGTCATCCTCCTCTGGCAAAGAAGTTGCTCATTTTCATAGATTTTGCACATTCATCAAATTATTCTGGCAACCTATTTGGTATGGATTGGAGTGATCAGAGTAGCCTCAGGATAAAAATCCTTATAGATTTGTACTAAAGTAACCTGATGTTCAATGATTTTTCTTAAATAAATGCTTTTTAATTTGTTGTATGCCTTGGGAGGATTTTCAGAGTCCTGGAAAAACTATCATTTCAGGTAGTTTTTGACAATTTTGTCCAATGTTATCAGAGTTTGAGGGGAGATGATTACTGAGTCCTTCATTCTACCATTCTAGATATCCTTCTTCTGTGAGTCTAATTTTGTATTTTATTAATATTAGGTATTGCCCTTGTTATTTTGTCATGTCATTTAACTGGTGTCTTTTTATTATAAGTTCATGATTGAGGAGATTTCTAGGAATTCTTTGAAGCCTGGATTTAACTGCTTTCTTTTAAAGATTTGATTTTTTTCAATCAGTTGCCTGGAAACAATACAAATTCAGAAATATTTTAAACTAAATTTTCTGTCTTTAATTTCTTAAGGCCATAGTATTATATTGGTGTAAAGGATTTTCAAAGAAAGATATATTTTCTCTTCTACTGAGGGACATAATCAAATCACTTTTAATTCTTGTATGGCATATTTTACTCTTGTTCTCTGTTTCAATAAGCCTTTTAAGGCTCTGAGTTTTATAAGAATCTCCTCGTAGTTTCCTACCTTGTAGGTTTTTTGGCTCTTATCCTCTTTTCCTAGCATGCCTTGATATTAAGTTTGAAACCATCAGGATACTATAGATATGCAGATACTATCAGAGAAGCAGTATGCTGAAGAGCTGGGTTGTTCCTCTGTATTTATGCTTTCTAATGAGGCTATTTTAGCCTTACAGTAAGCAGAATAATAACTCATCTGGAATATACATATCACAATTTCTGGAAGCTGTATGTTAGGTTTTATGACAAAGACAAATTAAATTTGCTGATAAGAATTAAGATTGGTAATCAGTTGACCTTGAGATTGGCAGGTTATCATGGATTACCCATGTGAGCTCAGTATCATTAGAAGAGACTTTATAAAGGGAAGAGTAAGGTAAAATCCAAAGATCCACACAGATGGCAACATAAGAAACTCTGTCCAATGATCCTGGATTTGAAGATGGAACCAAGATTCAAGGAATGATGGCAGTCACCAGAAGCCAAGAAAGTCAAAGAAATATGTTGTTTAGAACCTCCATAAACAGATACAGTACCTTTGACACCTTGATTTTAGCCCAGTAATATACATTTCAGACTTATCACCTTTATAAATGTAAAATGATATATTTGTGTTATGTGAAAGCAATAATTTTGTAGTAATTTCTTACGGCAACTATGGGAAACAGATATTAGCTTTAAAAGATATTACTCACTTTCTTCACAGCACAGCTATGCATTTTAATATATTTTAAACTACCCAGTGCTTTAAATTGTTCTATATCCTGAGGTTTACTTATTATATGTAGTCCTCTATATTATTAGAAATATTAATCCAGAAAATTTCTTCAGCAAAATAAAAATTGCTCACCTGTTGATAAATGCAGTTTCAGGTTACTGGAGCCCAAGTCATCTGATTATGGAAAAAGGACAAGTTGTTTGCCCTAGGGAGGGCATGGAGTAGTATACTCTTTACATATAAGATCACATGTCCCTATTGGCATGAATAAATTATTCACTACACTGCACTTATTATCTGGTCTCCATACTCACTTTTAGAGAGACTTTCTCTTACTTTTAGTCAACTGCACAATTTCAGAGTCATCTACTTGGTTTCCTTATTTCCCTTGGTTTTGTTTTATTTCAGTTATTCCTAAGAAGACCCAGAATTATCACAGAACGTGTTTAACTCCCCTTACCCACACAGTACCCTTCCTAAAAATATACCTCAAGGTCATAATTTATTTTATTTAGAAAATAGATGTGGGTTTTTATCAGTGGGAAAGCCTTGACACTTTGTGGTATAATTTAGAAACAGAAAGTTACTTGCCTATTCCAGATGACATGAATTCAGCCCCTTTAATTAACTATAGATATGAGTACAATAACCCATCTTGTTCTATTTATTTGTTTCATATGTTTTGTAATCCTCAATAATTTCATAAGAAATATTTTTTTAACCTTAGACATTTTCCTTTATAGATGCATAAGGTCATTATATTTCAATTGCAATCCATTTGCTTTTTTAAAAGTGTTTATTTAAATTCCAGTTAGTTAACATACAGTGTAATATTACTTTCAGGTATACAATGCAATGATTCAACACTTTCATATGACACCTGGTGCCCATCACAAGTGTACTCCTTAATCCCCATCACCTATTGAACCCATTTCCCCAGTCACTTATGCGCCAATGACCATCAATTGGTTTTCTATAGTTAAGAGTCTGGGGTCTTTTGTTGTTGTTGTTCTTTGTTTTTCCACTCCCCCCCCTACGAACATTTGTTCTGTTTCATAAATTCCTCATATGCATAGAAACATATTGTATGTGCCTTTCCCTAACTGACTTATTTAACTTAGTACACCACTCTTTAGCTCCATTCACATCATTGCAAATGGCAAAACTTCATTTTTTATGGCTGAGTGATAATTCACTGTGTGTTTGTGTGTGTGTGTCCCACACCTAATTTATTCATCATCAGCCAATGGAAACTTGTGCTGTTTCCATAATTTAGCAAATGTAGATAATGCTACTATAAACATTATGGTTCATGTGTCATTTGAATTGCATTGGTATTTTTGAGTCCTTTGGGTAAATACTTAGTGTTGCAATTGCTCAATAAAAATGGTATGGTACTGGCACAAAAATAGACACATAGATTAACAGAACAGGATAGAAAATCCAGAAATTTACCCACAGTTATGTGGTCAGTTAATCTTCAACAAAGCAAGAAAGAACATTTAATGGGAAAAAGTCTCTTAAACAAATGATTTTGGGAATAGTGGACAGCAAAATGCAAGAGATTGAAACTGCACCATTTTCTTACACCATAACAAAAAAATGAAATCAAAATGGATTAAATACCTAAATGTGAGACCTGAAACCATAGAAATCCTAGAGGAGAACACAGAAAGTATCTTCTTTGACATCAACCATAGGAACTTCTTTTTAGATATGTCTCTGGAGGCAAGGGAAACAAAAACAAAAATAAACTATTGGAACATCATCAGAATAAAAATCTGTGCAGTGAAGGAAACAATTGGCAAAACTAAAAGTCAACCTATGGAATGGGAAAAGATTTTTTCAAATGATGTACATAAAGGGTTAGTATCCAAAATATAAGCATGTGTTGTGATGAGCACTGGGTGTTATATGCAACTAATGAATTGTTGAATATTACATCAAAAACTAATGATATACTATATGTTGGCTACTTGAACATCATCATCACTATCATCATTATCATCAAAACTTATAAAAGTCAACACCCAGAAATGAATAATAAAATTAAGAAATGGGCAGAAGGCACACATTTCCAATATATATTTTTCTAAAGAAGATTTACAGAGGCCACAGACACATGAGAAGATGCTCAGTGTCACTCATTATCAGGGAAATGCAAATCAAAACTACAATGAGATATCTTCTCACGCTGTCAGAATGGCTAAAATAAACAACAAAGGAAGCAACAGGTGTTTGGGAAGATTTGGAGAAAGGGAAACCCTCTTGCACTGTTGGTGGGATGAAAATTGGTGTAGCCACTCTGGAAAACAATATGGAGGTTCTCCATTTGCTTTTTGTTTTCCATAAATTTTTGATTTTTTCTTGCCTGTTTCTAATATCATTTCTTTATGTTTGAAATTTATGAAAATATTTTATATGCATATATTTTTATAATTTCTTTCTTTTCAAAGATTTTATTTATCTATTTGACAGAGAGAAACACAGCTAGAGAGGGAACACAAGCAGGGGGAGTGAGAGAGGGAGAAGCAAGCTTCCTGTGGAGCAGGGAGCCTGATGCAGGGCTCTATCCTGGGACTCCAGGATCATGACCTGAGCTGAAGGCAGATGCTTAATGACTGAGCCACCTAGATGCCCCTATTTTTGATAATTTCAGTAGCAGCTTGAGTTAGAAAGTTATGTGTGAATGCTAGCATAATAAAATGTCAATTTCATTTGTATAGTAGTTTTAAATGGGGAACCTTCTATATTCCTTTTTTAGGTCACATTAACTGAATTATTTTATATACATGGAATAGAATACTTTACAGCCATAAATATATCATCTCACTATATATGGAAATAGGTTTTCATCAACAACTGTTGAACGAATAGAAGCTATACACTGGACATTCTATTTGGAATAATTCCATTAAGGTAAAATTCAATGTACAAACACATCAAAGACAAGTTTTATTCAAATAAAAATAGTAAACATTATTACATGGAAATTGTTAATAGCATGCGTATATAATAAAGAAACCATATATAATAAATAAAAAGAGACATAAAGAAAAATGTAAAGCAAAAAGTTAAATATCAAGGGTAGTGGAGTGGTAAGTAAAGCTGTATGGTCCCATCCATGAAACGACCTTTCAGTCAAGGTAACGGAGATTGAGAAGGGAGGTAAACAAATATAAATAATACAAATCCAAAAACAAAAACAAAAAAAGCGTAAGATGAAAGAGGTGCTGGGGTATTGAAAGTGGAATTTGGTATAATTTGATGAGTACTATATTCAAATATTAGTATTATACTGTATTGTTTGTAGTCATTTCTTAATCGTATGCTTACTATTAGTTTTAACTATGTGTGCAGGGAAGAAAATGAGTCAGTAGGAAGAGTCTCTCATGTCCTATAGGAGATTGGTGAATTTTAGTGGCCCTTGGCAACTACTAAACAGTAGGTCAAATAAATGGGAACCACTCAAAGACTGACTTACTACATTAAGCTGATTGGGAAACAAACTCATAGCTCTTAGAATGGAAGAAGAGGGAATGGGGTTAACAAAGTAGATATATAGTATGGATGAATTTGTTACAGTCAGTTATTTTACAAAAATATTTATATCATTGTGCCTATATCATAGAATGATGTAAGAAACCAGACTTACTAAGACATTGTGAGGGTTTCTGAATGAAATTTCTGAAGTATGTAACAGGCAACAAAAGCCATAAGGATTTCAAGTTGTGATATACATACACTTTAAAAAGTATTTTTTAAAAAGTATTTTTTAACCTCTAGGATTCTTGTGGTTAAAATGAGAAATGGGATTTTCTTGTCTTAATTACAAAGATAAAAGAGGAAGAAGTTTTGTTTCAGCATTTTAATAGCAAATAATAAACTAACCCATACAGATTTTTTTCCTTGTCTTACATTTTCTTCTTTCATTTTAAACAAACAGAAATCTATGAATGATTACCTGAGCACTATTTGTTACATACATTGATAAATGTTGAAAATGACTACTTTTTTGGTTACTAACTTGCATGTAAAACAAAATAATAAACCCTCACTGCTCCTATAATTTATGTCAGAGGTTTAGAGGAAGTTTTCCTTCAGAGCAACATAAGTCAAAGACACCTTTCTCATTGGTGACATTGTGTTGAAAAGAAAAATAAATACATGTCTTTTCTTTTTCACATTTGAGTCTTTGCTTAATTTTGACTACCTAATGACTGCACAGGGCAAACAGAGACACTTTAAAAGTACCCAGACAAGTAGATTATATTCCTAGGATAAGTCATTCCTTCTCTGTTATCAATACCAATCATTTCTTAAATAGATTGTTTGGGTTTTTTTGGTGTTGAGTTTGACAAGTTATAGATCTCGGATACCAACCCTTTATCTGTTATATCATTTGCAAATATATCTCCCATGGGCAGAAGACATGAACAGACACATCTCCAAAGGAGACATACAAATGGCCAACAAATGCATGAAAAAATGCTTCACATCACTAGCCATCAGAGAAGTACAAATCAAAACCACAATGAGATACCACCTTACACTAGTTAGAATGGCTAAAATTAACAAGACGGGACAAGAAATGTTGGTGAGGATGTGGAGAAAGGGGGACTCTCTTACACTGTTGGTGGAAATGCAAGCTGGTATAACCATTCTGGAAAACAGTATAGATTTCCCTCAAGACCTTAAAAATAGAGCTAACTTACAAACCAGCAACTTCACTGCTGGGTATTTACCCCAAATGTACAGATGCAGTGAAAAGAAGGAGCACGTGCACCTCAACATTCATTGAAGCAATGTCCACAATAGCCAAACTGTGCAAGGAGTTGAGATGTCTTTCAACAGATGAATGAATAAAGAAGATGTGGTTCATATATGCAATGGAATATTACTCAGCCATCAGAAAGGATGAGTAACTACCATTTGCATCGACATGGATGGAACTGGAGGGTATCATGCTCAGTGAAGTAATTCAAGCAGAGAAAAGCAATTATATGGGTTCACTCATATGTCAAATATAACAAATATCACAGACAACCACAGGGGAAGGGAGGGAAAACTGAATAGGAAGAAATCAAAGGTGGAGACAACCCATGAGATACTCTGGATTCTTGGAAACAAACTGAGGGTTACAAAAGGGAGAGGGTGGGGATATGGGGTAACTTGGATATGGATTGTGATGAGCACTGCATGTTATACACAACTAATGAACCATTGAACACTACATTAAAAACTAATGGTGTACTATATATTGGCTATTTGAACTTAAATAAGAAAACTATTAGTATCCATGTTTGCAGCTACTATAATTCTTTCCATGGGAAAATTTGGACTAAAATATTGCTATTAAATTAATTATCCTTCAGAAACTTATAACGTGGCTTACCTGGGTGGCTCATGTGGTTAAGCATCTACCTTTGGCTCGGGTCATGATCCTGGAGTCCCAGGATTGAGGTCCACATCAGACCCTCTGTTCAGCAAGGAGTCTGTTTCTCCCTCTACCTCTCACCCTATTCATACTCTCTCTTTCTTGCTCTCTTTCTCTCAAATAAATAATATATTTTAAAAAAAGAAATGTATAATGTAAACACAGGTAAAACAAGCTTTCCAAATGTGTGTCTGTCTATTCAAAAGTGTGGATTATAGAATACAGGGTTTTCATGATCTTTTGACATTCTCTTTGAGCATTGAGACAGCACATTAAGAACTGTGCTTTCCTTTCTTCTGTAGTTTATGTTATAGGTGACTTCCCCAGATACCATTCACTATGGAGTGACAGGGAATACAGCCAACCTCAGAGAATGAGTTAATTGGTCATTTTGGCAATTAGCATTGTTTCCTCATTTTGAGTATGCACAGTGATCATTTGAGGATTCACATTTTTGAAACAAGGAGCAGAAAGATCAAATGAGTCTAGTAATCAAAATGAAAAAAAATGGAAAGCTTGGAAGAATATTTATTTCCTACATTGTATTTTATGTTTTAAAAGTTCCATTAAATAGATTCGTTAATGAACTAGGTATGCTTCCTCCAGATCTGACTAAGAAAGTTTAAGTGGGCATGTTCAGATTCTCAGATTTAGTGTTCAAAATCCAGGACCCTGTCCATGTGCCCCCAACTTCCCTCTGCACCAGGACCATTTTCTTCCTTCTGGAAGAGTTCAACCTAAACAAAGTAAATCCGACTTTAAGGAATATGGCAAAAAGATTAAATGAACAATTCAGATTAATAGGAGTCAGATCACATAAAAATGAAGAAGACAGAATTATTTGGCTTTGTTATTAGTGATGAAACCTGGAAGCACCCAAATGAGATCACAGGGCAGCTAGAAGAGGGTGTGAGATAAAGAAAGGGAATTAGATCTATGTCTAGTTTTGAGCCTTTACATGAATCCCGAAATGTGCTGTGCTTTAGCACAGTATCATTGTCTTTATAGAAAAAACACTAGTAAAAGCATAGTTATATTAAATTTTAGTGAGTTATTCTTCATGCCACACAATAAAAGTTAAAGAGGAAAACAAAAACAACTTTTGATTTGAAGAAAGTTAATGGCATTTCATTAACAAACTGTAAATAGTAGCAGCATAAGCTGGATGGGAAGTTACTTTCACAGACTATAAATGCTTAATGTTTATTACCAATAAAAGTCAAAGGAGCATTTAGTACAGCAGCTTACCAAACAAACATTAAATAGTTTAATGCATTAGCTTCAGTGGACAGAATAAGGCTATTTAATTAGCAATGAATAATCTGTTAAGCTTTGATTGACCACAAATGATCTGCAACTTAATACAGGATGATAGCTTTTAAAGGCAGTGATGAAGGTAAACATCAGTTGGGGAGTAAGAGGTTAATATTCTTGAAAGCAAGAGAAAATAAAGACCAGTTTGGGTGTAGTTTAATCTCACATAAAACTAAAAGTAGAAAGATATTCACTTATCTTATGCTGCATGGTATGGTGGAAAGAAAATGAGTCTCCACTTCTAAGCTGTATGATTTGAAGACAGTTTATTACCTAAGCTACAGTTTTTTTACCTACAAAATTAATCCTGTCATACAGGGTGGCTTTGAAGATTAACGATAGTATACACATTGTTCTGGGATATAAGGAGTACTCATATGTAATTTTACTTCACATTATTTTGATTCTTCTGTCTCCATTGTTTCTGCTTGCTATATACTTATACCTGCCACTGCCACCACCACCACCACTACTACTATATTTGTGCCATTTAATGAGAACAATATTGGTCAAGCTATAAAACTTTTTAGCTTCAAGGAAAATAAAATCACAGATTACCTTTAGTGATAGACATTTATTACAAGGGCATAGAAGAAATAGTCTCGTTTGCCACATTGTCAACACAGATCTCATTTTTTTTTACCATAGTGATATGTATTGGTCTTTAATACATCTTTTTATTCATCTAACATCTCTGCTTACCCAAAGATGTTTTGACTGGGTTTGTTTGTTATCACTCATTGTGGGAGAGTTAATGCCAAGCTACTGCAGAAATGATTAGCTATCTTTGTGCCCATTCATGTTTGCAAACTTGGCTTTTCTTATATCATTTGTTAGATGAAATGGCCTACATAAGAAATATCTTGCTGGGACCACTTTTCTTAAAATAGAGAGGTGTATTTAATGGGAATTTGAGAAACTTTATGGAGATATACTCACATTTATTATGAACACATAATACATTTCAGATAAAACACTAAGAAATTTATATGCATTAACTCTATTTCAGTGACTCTGTGGGGTAGTTATTATCCCCTTTTTATTGATGAGAAAAAATGAGGCTCTCAAAAAACTTAAACCCAAATGTCTAGTCAATGACATTGGTAGGATTCAAATCCAAGCTTGACCATTATTCACTCTATCAATTGGTTCTCATATAATAGTATCAGTCCTGTTATTAACTCAGTGACTTTGTGTAAGTCACTCCTTCACATCTAGAACTTTATTTCCTTATTTAAAAATCTTATGTAAAATGTGGAATTACATCAACAATATACTATTTTTATTTATTTTTATTTTTTCCAGTAATATATTTTTATTGTTATGTTAGTAACCATACAGTACATCATTAGTTTTTGATGTAGTGTTCCAAGATTCACCATTTGCATATAACACCCAGTGCTCCATGTAATCCATGCCCTCCTTAATACCCATCCCCAGACTCACCCATCCCCTCACCCCTCTTCCTTATAAAACCCTCTGTTTCCTGGCATCCATAGTCTCTCATGGTTCATCTCCCACTTTGATTTCTCCCCTTTCATTTTTCCCTTCTCCTAATGTCCTCCATGTTATTCCTAATTTTCCACAAATAAGTGAAACCATATGATAATTGACTTTCTCTATTTGACTTATTTCACTCAGCATAATTTCCTACAGTCCCATCCAAGTTGATGGAAATGTTGGGTATTCATTCTTTCTGATGGCTGAGTAATATTCCATTGTATATATGGACCACATCTTCCTTATCCATTCATCTTTTGAAAGGCATCATAGCTCTTTCCACATTTTGATATTGTGGACATTGCTGCTATGAACATTGGGATGTTTATGGCCCTTCTTTCACTACATCTGTACCTTTGGAGTAAGTAGCCAGTAGTACAATTGCTGGTTCATAGGGTAGCTGTATTTTTAATTTTTTGAGGAACATTGATCCCCAAATCAGGCAAAGTTCCCATCAAAAAGGAGAATTTCAGACAAATACCTCTGATGAGTATGGATGCCAAAATTCTGAACAAGATTTTAGCTAATAGGATCCAACAGTACATTAAAAGTGTTATCCATCATGAAGAGGTGTAAATTATCCCTGGGATGCAAGAGTGGTTCAACATTTGCAAATCAATCAGTGTGATAGAACACATACACAAGAAAAGAAAGAAGAACCACATGGTCCTCTCATTTGATGCAGAAAAAGCATTTGACAAAATACAACATCCTTCCCTGAATAAAACTCTTTAGAGTGCAGCGATAGAGGGAACATTCTTCAATTTCATAAAATCTATCTATGAAAACCCCACATCATTTCCCTTAATATCAGGAACACAGTAAGTATGGCCACGATTGCCACTGTTGTTCAACATAGTACTAGATGTCCTGGCAACAGTAATCATACAACAAAAATAAATAAAAGATATTCAAATTGGCAAAGAAGAAGTCAAATTCTCTCTATCTTTGCAGATGGCATGATACTTTATGTGGAAAACCCAAAATACTCCACTCCCAAATTACTGGAACTCATACAGCAATTTACTAATGTAGCCAAATACAAAATCAATGTACAGAAATGAGTAGCTTTCTTATACACTAACAATGAAACTGTAGAAAGAGAAATTTGAGAATCGTTTCTATTTATGATACTACCAAAAACCATAAGACACCCTGGAATAAACCTAACCAAAGAGGTAAATATCTAAACTCTAGGAACTACAGAACCCTCATGAAGTAAATTGAAGAAGATACAAACATATGGAAAAACATTCCATGGTCATGGATTGGAAGAATAAACACAGTTAAAATGTCTATGCTACCTAGAGCAATCTATTGTTTCAATGCCATCGCAATCAAAATTCCACTGGTAGTTTGCTGGAACAAACAATTCTAAAATTTGTATGGAACCAGAAAAGATCCTGAATTTCTTAGAAAATGTTGAAAAAGATAAAAAAGCTGGGGGCATCACGTTGTCTGATTTCAAGCAATATTTCAAAGCTGTGATCACCAAGACAGTATGGTATTGACACAGAAACAGACACATAGACCAATGGAACAATAGAGATCCCAGATATGGACTCTCAGCTCTATGGTCAACTAATATTCGACAAAGCAGGGGAAAAAATCCAATGGAAGAAAGGAAGTCTCTTCAATAAATGGTGCTGGAAAATTGGGCAGCTATATACAGAAGAATGAAACTCGACCATTCTCTTACACCACACACAAAGGTAAACTCTAAATGCATGAAAGACCTCAATGTGAGACAGGAATCCATCCAAATCCTAGAGGAGAAAATAAGCAGTAACCTCTTCAACACTGGCCACAGCAACTTCTTTCAAGACATGTCTCCAAAGACAAGGAAAGGAAAACAAGAGTGAAAATAAAAGGAAAACAAAAGCGAAAATGAACTTATGGGACTTCCTCTGCACAGCAAAGGAAACAGTCAACAAAACAAAGAGTCAACCCACAGAAAGGGAGAAAATATTTGCAAATGACACCACAGACAAAGGGCTAATATCCAAGATCTCTAAAGAACTTCTCAAACTTAACATTCAAAAAACAAATAATCTACTCCAAAATGGGCAGAAGGCATGAACATACATTTCTCCAACGAAGACACACAAATGGCTAACAGACACATGAAAGTGTCCATCATCATTAGCCATCAGAGAAATTCAAGTCAAAGTCACATTGAGATACCACCTTGTACCAGTTAGAATGGCAAAAGTTGACATGGCAAGAAACAACAAATGTTGGAGAGACTGTGGAGAAAGGGGAATACTCTTACACTCTTTTTGGAAATACAATTGGGTACAGCCATTTTGGAAAACAGTGTGGAGATTAAAAATAGAGCTATACTGTGACTCAGCAATTACACTACTGGGTATTTACCCCGGAGATACAGATGCAGTGAAAAGAAGAGCCATATGTGCCCCAATGTTCATAGCAGCAATGTCCACAATAGCCAAACTGTGTAAAGAACAGAGATGTCAGGGCACCTGGGTGGCTCTGCTCATAAGCGTCTGCCTTCAGCTCAGGTTATGATCCAGGAGTCCTGGGCTCAAGACCCACATCAGGCTCCCTGCTCAGCTGGAAGCTTGATTCTCCCTCTCCTTCCCCCTGCTTGTGTTACCTCAATAACTGTGTTTCTCTCTGCCAAATAAATAAATACAATCTTAGAAAAGAAAAAAGGGAATAGATGTCCTTCAACAAATGAATGGATACAAATGTGGTTCATATACACAATGGAATATTACTTAGCCATCAGAAAGGATGAACACCCAGATTTTTTATCAACATGGTTGGGAATGGAGGATATTATGCTGAGTTAAATAAGTCTAACAGAGAAAAGCAATTATCATATGGTTTTTCTTACTGTAGAACATAAGGAATAACATGGAGGACATTATGAGAAGGAAGGGAAAAATGAAGCAGGAGATCAGAGGGGGAGACCAACCATGAAACTATGAACTCTGAGAACCAACCTGAGGATTTTAGAGGGAAGGGAAGTGAGGGATGTGTTAGCCCGGTGATGGGTATTAAGGAGGGCATATATTGCATGGAGCATTAGGTTTATGTGTTATATGCAAACAATGAATCTTGGAACATTACATCAAAAATTATTGATTTACTGTATGGTGATTAGCATAACATAATAAAATAAAAGAGATCACCTGATCTGAAAAACAGAGAAGGAAACAAATCATCAAATGAATAATGAATATAAGCCTGATACCAAAAAATAGATAATAAATATAAAAGGTTTAAAAAGGTCAAAAATATTGACTTCATGAATGATACTGTAAGTTGTGGCAGAGCCCTCTGGTTAAGGTGTTCTTCTTTTTTTTGACTTTAAATTTATTTTATTTTTTCAGTGTTCCAAGATTCATGTATGGAGCACTGGTTGTGGTGCATAAATAATGAATCTTGGAACACTGAATAAATAAAATAAAATTTAAAAAGGAAAAAAAAGTTTAAAAATATTTTTTTATTGTTACTAAAAATTTTTTTTCCCAGTGTTCCAAGATTCATTCCCCATTCCCCACACCCAGTGCTCCACACTTTAGGCGTCCCCAGTACCCACCACCAGGCTCTCCCATCCCTCCAACCCCCTCCAACTCCCTCAGTTTGTTTCTGTGTCCAAAGTCTCTGTTGTTTCATTTCCCTCCCTGGATTACACTAGTTCCCATTTACTTTCCTTCTCCCACTGTCCTCCATGTTACCCCTCATGCACCGCAAGTAAGTGAAACCATGTGATACTTGACTTTCTCTTCTTGGCTTATTTCACTCAGCATAATTTCTTCCAGTCCAGTCCATGTTGCTACAAAATTGGATATTCACCCTTTCTGATGGAGGCATAGTATTCCATTGTATGTATGTACCACATCTTCTTTATCCATTCATCTGTTGATGAGCACCTTGGCTCTTTCCAGTTTGGCGATTGTGGCCATTGCTGTGATGAACATTGGGGTACATATGGCCCTTCTTTTCACTACATCTGTATCTTTGAGGTAAATGCCCAGTAGTGCAATTGCAGGGTCATAGGGTAGCTCTATTTTTAATTTTTTAAGGAATCTCCACACTGTTTTCCAAAGCGGCTGCACCAGTTTACATTCCTACCAACAGTGTACGAGGGTTCCCCTTTCTCCGCAGCCTCTCCAACACTTGTTGTTTTCTGTCTTGTTAATTTTGGCCATTCTGACTGGTGTAAGGTGGTATCTCAGTGTACTTTTGATTTGAATTTACCTGATAGCTAGTGACGCTGAACATTTTTTCATGTGTCTGTTGGCCATTTGTATATCTTCTACGGAGAAGTGTCTCTTCATGTCTCTTGCCCATTTTTGAATGTGTTCATCTTCTTTTTGGGTGTTGAGTTTGAGTAGTTCCTTATAGATCTTGGATACCAGCCCTTTGTCTGTAGTGTCATTTGCAAAAATCCTCTCCCATTCTGTGGGTTGCCTCTTTGTTTTGTTGATTGTTTCCTTTGCTGTACAGAAACTTTTTATTTTGATAAAGTCCCAGGAGTTCATTTTCGCTTTTGTCTCAGACGTGTCTTGAAAGAAGTTGCTGTGGCCGATGTCAAAGAGGTTACTGCCTATGTTCTCTTCCAGGATTTTGATGGATTCCTGCCTCACGTTGAGGTCTTTCATCCATTTCGAGTTTGCCTTTGTGTGTGGTGTAAGCGAATGATCTAGTTTCATTCTTTAATATGTAGCTGTCCAATTTTCCCAGCACCATTTATTGAAGAGGCTGTCCTTTTTCCACTGGATATTTTTTCCTGCTTTGTCAAAGATGATTTGACCATAGATTTGTGGGTCCATATGTGGGCTCTCCACTCTGTTCCTTTGGTCTATTTCTCTGTTTTTGTGCCAGTACCATGCTGTCTTGGTAATCACAGCTTTGTAATAAAGCCTGAAGTCAGGTAATGAGATGCCCCCAGCTTTGCTTTTCTTCTTCAGCAATTCCTTAGCTATTCGGGGTCGTTTTTGGTTCCATATAAATTTTAGGATTGTTTGTTCTAACGTTTTGAAGAATGTTGGTGGAATTTTGATTGGAATGGCATTGAAAGTATAGATTTCTCTGGGCAGTATAGACATTTTGACAATGTTTATTCTTTTGATCCATGAGCATGGAATGCTCTTCCATCTTTTTGTGTCTTCTTCAATTTCTTTCATGAGTGTTCTGCAGTTCCTCAAGTACAGATCCTTGACGTCTTTGGTTAGGTTTATTCCTAAGTATCTTATAGTTTTTGGTGCTATAGTAAATGGAATCGATTCTCTGATTTCCCTTTCTAAATATTTTTTAAAAAGAAATAAAAAATAAAAATTAAGAAATTAAGAAAAATATGACACTATTTCCACCAGAACTGAAGCTGATGCTTTGGAGCACTCTTTTATTAGTATACTTGGTAGATACATGGGTCTGTGTTGACTTCTGAGAAAGGGGCCTCTGGGGCTGGCTCAAACAGACTTATCCTTATAAAGATGAATCTGCGAAATACAGGGTACTGGGAGGTTCTGTGAGGGACTCCATCCTCCACTGGAAATGCTGTGTTTCATTATGAAGTCCAACTGTGCTGGTGGAGGGGAGAAATATGTGGAGGAAGAAAATGGCATCATCCTGCCCTCTTATCCCTTGGGAGGGGAACTCCTGATCACTGCTCTTCAGGAGGCACTCAGAAAAGTGAACAATCTCTTGTGTCCTGTGCTTCTGTCAGATCCCTGCCCTTAACCTGTCTGTTCCCACACCATCAATACACCTGACGCAACTGATCTCCTGAGATTTGTCTTTGGCCCGTGGCTGGGATTCAAAACTCCAAGTTTTAAAGGACATGACAAAGTGTCAACCCCTACACTGGAGAGACATATGGCATGCCCAGCACTGTACTATCACAAAAAAGCAGTTGCACAATGTGTGCGCAGTGTGTAGAATTTATTTTGATTTACAGCAAATAGTTGTGACCAGTTATCTGCCATCTTGGGGTACCTTAGTCCCCTACTCTCTTCTGTCCCAGAAAAGCAGTTGAACAGCAGCTTGAATGTATTGTGGCAGACAGCAAAAAGCAGCAATGAGGTTATCTGCAGTCTGCATTGTCTTTGCTCTCTGCTCAGTACTCTTCCAGAAAAGTAGCCTTTCAGTGCATGCACAGGATCTTAAAGTCTATTGTGACTCACAGTAAGAAGCTGTTGTCAGTTTATGTGCTCTGCATGCACCTCTGTCCCTGCTGTTGAGTGCTGCTCAATGGCTCCCAGCTTGCCTTTTGTCCTTGGAATGGCAAAATATGCTCTTCTGAATGTATTCCAAGAAGGAGAGCAACCTGTTCCAGTGAGACCCAAGGAATACCTTCACTTCCTTCACTACCTTATCAATATAAATAAATAAATATATATTTTATATTTATTTATATATTATATATTTATTATATTTATATATATACATTATATTTATTTATATATCTATATATCTATATCTATATCTATATCTATATCTATATCTATATCTATATCTATATCTATATCTATATCTATATCTATATCTATATCTATCTATCTATCTATATATCTATATATATAACTTGGCTATTGTAAATAATGCTTCTATGAACATAGGGGCTCATGTATCCCTTGGTGTTTTTGTATTTTTAGGGTAAATAACCAATAGTGAGATTCCTGGATCATAGTGTAGTTCATTTTTGATTTTTAAAGAATCTTCATGCTGTCTTCCACAGTGACTGCTTCAGTTTGCTTTCCCAGCAGTGCACAGGGTTCCTTTCTCTCCACATCCCAACCAATACTTGTTGGCTTAGTCATTACGACAGGTGTGAGATGATATCTCATTATAGTTTTGGTTTGTATTTCCCTAACAATGAGTGACGTTGAGCATCCTTTCATGTGTCTGTTGGCCATCTGGGTGTCTTCTATCGAAACATATCTATTCATGTCTTCTATCCATTGTTTAATTAGATTATTTGGGGATTCTTTTGATATTGAGTTTATATATATTGGATACTAACCCTTTATCAGATATGTCATTTGCAAATACCTTCTCCAAATCATTAAATTGTCTTTTCATATTGTTGATTTTTCCCTTGCTATGCAGATGCATTTTTTAATTTTTTTACTTTAAATTTATTTTTTTCAATGTTCCAAGATTTATTGCCCATGTCCCACACCCAGTGCTCCATGCAATAGGTGCCCTCAGTACCCACCACCATGCTCTCCCATCGCCCCACCCCCTCCCTCCAAGTCCCTCAGTTTGTTTCTGTGTCCAAAGTCTCTCGTGTTTCATTTCTCTCCCTGAATTACCCTACCTCCCATTTACTTTCCTTCTACAGTCTTCTATATTACCCCTTATGCACCACAAGTAAGTGAAACCATGTGATACTTGACTTTTTGTACTTGGCTTATTTCACTCAGCATAATCTCTTCCAATCCAGTCCATGTTGCTACAAAAGTTGGATATTCATCCTTTCTGATTCCATTATATATATGTACCACATCTTCTTTATCCATTCATCTGTTGAAGGGCACCTGGGCTCTTTCCACAGTTTGGCGATTGTGGCCATTGCTGTTATGAACATTGGGCTACATATGGTCCTTCTTTTCACTACATCTGTATCTTTGGGGTAAATGCCAAGTAGTGCAATTGCAGGGTCATAGGGTAGTTCTATTTTTTAATTTTTAAAGGAATCTTTTCACTGTTTTCTAAAGCGGCTGCGCCAACTTGCATTCCCTTTTATTTTGATATAGTCCCAACAACTTATTTTTGCCTTTGTTTTTCTTGCCTAAAGAGGCCTATATAGAAAGATGTTGCTAGGTCCAGTGTCAAATAAAATACTGCATGTGATCTATTCTAGGATTTTTATGGTTTTGGAAAGTTCAGTTTCATTCTTTTGCATGTTGCTATGCCATTTTCCAACACCATTTGGTGAAGAGACTCTCCTTTTCTCATTGAATATTGTTTCCTGCTTTGTCAAAGATTAATTGGCCATAATATAGTGGGGTTATTTCTATGTTTTCTATTCTACTCCAGTCTCACTATTCTATATCTCTAATATAACTTGAAGTCTGGAATTGTGATACTCCCAGTTCTTGTTTTCTTTTTCAAGATCATTTTGTCAATTTGAGGTATTTTGTGGTCCATACAAATATGAGGATTGTTTTTTATATATCTGTAAAAAGTACTGTTGACATTTTGATAGGGATTGCATCAAATTTGTAGATTGCTTTGGATAGTAAAATATGGACATTTTAACAATATTTGTTCTTCCAATCCATGGGCATGGAATATCTTTCAATTCCTTTGTGTTGTCTTCAGTATCTTTCATTATTTTATAGTTTTCAGAGTACAGTTCTTTCACCTCTTTGGTTAGGTTTATTACTAAGTATTTTACTGTTTTGAGTAAAATTGTAAATGATATTGTTAATTTTTCTTTTTTATGTTTCATTATTAGCATTTGAAAATACACCTGATTTCTGTACATTAATTTTTTATCCCAAACTTTACTGAATTCACTTATCCGTTCTAGTAGTATATATATATATATATATACACATACATGTCATCTACAAAGAGTTAAAAATTCATTCACGTCTTCCGGGGCGCCTGGGTGGTTCAGTTGGTTAAGCGACTGCCTTTGGCTCAGGTCATGATCCTGGAGACCCGGGATCGAGACCCGCATCGGGCTCCCTGCTCGGCGGGAAGCCTGCTTCTCCCTCTCTCAGTCTCGCTGCTTGTGTTTCCCCTCAAGCTGTGTTTCTCTCTGTCAAATAAATAAAATCTTTAAAAAAAATGCACATCTTCCTTAAGAATTTGTATGCCCTTTCTTTCTTTCTTTCTTTCTTTCTTTCTTTCTTTCTTTCTTTCTTTCTTTTTTCTTTCTTTTCCTTCTCTCTCTCTCTCTCTCTCTCTCCTCTCTCTCTCTCTCTCTCTCTCTCTCTCTCTCTCTCTTGACTGACTGACTGCTGTGGCTAGGAACTTCCCATGATATGTTGAATAAAAACGGTGAGTGGACAACCTTGTCTTGTTCCTGACCTTAGGGAAAAATCTCTCAGTTTTTCCTCATTGAGTATGATGTTTGCTGTGTGTTTTGCATAAAAGACCTTTGTTATGTTGGGGTGTGTTCCCTCTAAACTTACTTGTTGAGGGTTTTTATCATCAATGATTGTACTTTGTCAAATGTTTTTTTTTGCATCTATTGAAATAATATTTGTTAATCTTTTCTCTTATTGATGTGATGTATCACATTGATTTGCAAATATTGGACCACCCTTGCATCCTGGAATAAAAATCCCACTTGGTTATGGTGTATGATTTTTTAAATACATTGTTGGATTTGGTTTGCTCATATTTTTTAAAACATATTTTATTTATTTATTTGACACAGACTGAGATCACAAATAGGCAGAGAGGCAGGCAGAGAAAGAGGGGGAAGCAGGCTCCCGCTGAACAGAGAGCCCAATGTAGGACTCTATCCAAGGACCCTGAGATCATGACCTGAGCTGAAGGCAGAGGCTTAACTCTGTGAGCCACCCAGATTTCCCTGCTCATAATTTTTTTAAAGATTTTTTATTCATTTTAGAGAGAACATGAATGAGCAGGGGAGGGGCAGAAAAGAGGGAGAATCCCAAAGCAGACTCCACGTTGAGCATGGAGCCCAATATGGGGCTCAATCCAAGGACTATAAGATCATTACCTGAGCTGAAAAGAGTTGGCCCCTCAGATGACTGTGCCACCCATGTGCCCCATTCTAGTATTTTTTTTAGGGATTTTTGTGTCTAGGTTCATCAGAAATATTGTCCTGTAGTTCTCTTTTTTAAGTGGTATCTTTATCTAGTTTTGGTATTAGTGTAATGCTAACCTCTTAGAATGAATTTGGAAGTTTTCCTTCCTCTTCTATTTTTCGGAATTGCTTGAAGAGGATAGTATTATCTCTTCTTTATATATTTGGTAGATTTTACTTGTGAATCCATCTGGTCATGGACTTTTTATTTTTTCTAGTTTTTTTATTACACATTCAATTTAATTAATTGAAATTTATCTGTTCATATTCTCTATTTCTTCCTGATTCAGTTTCGGTAGGTTTTGTGTTTCTAGGAATTTATTGATTTCTTCTACAATGCCCAGTCTTTTAGTGCATAATTTTTCATAATATTCTTACAGTTGTTTGTATTTCTATGGTGTCAGTTGTTATTTCTTCCCTTTCATTTGTGGTTTTGTTTTTTGAGTACTCTCTCTCTCTTTTTATGAATTTGGCTAGAGGTTTATCAATTTTGTTTACCTTTGCAAAGAACAAGCTCCTGGTTTCATTGATCAGTTCTATTGTTGATGTTGTTGTTTTTAGTTTCTATATCATTTATTTCTCCACTAATCTTTATTATTTCATTCCTTCTGCTGGCTTTGGGTTTTATTTGTTCTAGTTTCTTCAGGTGTAAAGTTACATATTTATTGGAACTTTTTCTTGCTTGTTGAGGTAAGCCTGTATTGCTATAAAATTCCCACTTAGTACAACTTTTTCTGAATTCCAAAGATTTTGGACCTTTGTGTTTTCATGTAATTTTTGATTTCTTCTTTGATTTCTAGGTTGACCTATTCACTCTTTAGTAGCATGTTAGTTAATCTCCATGTATTTGTGGTCTTTCTAAATTCTTTCTTGTGGTTGACTTCTAGTTTCATGGTGCTGTGGTCAGAAAAGATGCATGGTATGCCTTCATTCTTTTTGAATTTGGGTGGCTATCTTTTGTGGCATAATATGTGATCTGTTCTGGAAAATGTTCCATGTGCATTTAAGAAAAATGTGTATTCTGTTGTTTCAGGATGGAATATTTTGAATATATCTGTGAAATCCACGTGGTACAGTATATCATTCAAAGTAACTGTTTCTTTGTTGATTCTGTTTGAATGATATGTCCATCAATGTAAATGGGGTATTAAAATCCCATTGTCTTATTGTATTGGTATAAATTATTTCCTTTATGCTTGTTATTATCTATTTTATGTATTTGTGTGCTCCTATGTTAGGTGCATAATATTTATAATTATTATGACTTCTCGTTAGATTGTCCCCTTTATTGTTATATGGTGCCCTTCTTTTTCTCTTATTACAGTCTTTGAAAGTTTATTTTGTCTGATACTACACCAGCTTTATTTTGACATTGATTTGCATGATAAATATTTCTCCATCTCCTCACTTTCATACTGCTTGTGGCTTTAGGTCTAAAATGAGTCTCTTGAAGGGAGCACATAGATGTTTCCTGTTTTTTTAAATATTTTATTTTTTGACTTGACAGGTAGAATCACAGCTAGAGAGGGAACACAAGCAGGGGGAGTGAGAGATGGAGAAACAGGCTTCCCACCGAGCAGGGAGCCCAATGCGGGGCTCGATCCCAGGTCTTTGGGATCATGACCTGAGCCAAACACAGTTGCTTAACTAACTGAGCCACCCAGGCGCCCCAGTGTTTCCTGTTTTTATATCTACTCTTTCACCCTTCATCTTTTCATTGGGGTAATTTTTATTAACCTTAAAAGTAATTATTGATAGATATATATTTATTGCCATTTTGTTACTTGTTTTATGGTTGTTTTTGTAGTTTTTCTCCAATTCCTTTTTCTCTTACTCTCATGGTTTGCTGGATTTCCTTAGTGATATACTTGGATTTCTTTTCTTTATTCTTTGCATATCTATTACTGGTTTTTGATTTGTGGTCATCATTCAGTTTATATATAACATTTTGTATATATAGCAGTATATATACATGTTAAATTGATTGTTGCTTAATCTTGAACCCATTCTTTCTACCTTCTCCTCCTTATTTTAAGTATATGGCTTCATATTTTACATCTTTTTTATTTTGTGCATCCCTTGACTGATTTTTACAGATATACATGTTTTTGCTGCTTGCATGTTTCCTATTTTTCATATTCTTATTTTTGTTCTTTCCTTTCCACTCAGTCTCCTTTAACATTTCTTCTAAGGCTGGTTTAGTGGTCATGAATTCCTTTAGTTTTTATTTGAGGAGCTCTTTATCTCTCCTACTATTTTCAGTGGTAGCCTTTTTGGGCAGAATATTCTTGGCTGCAGATTTGTCCCTTTCAGTACTTTGAATATATTGTGCCACTCTCTTCTGGCCACATAATTTCTGCTGAAAAATCTGCTGAAAATTTTATGGGGTTTCCTTTATATATAACTGCCTTCTTTACTCTTTGGTTTTGAAATTTTTTATCAGTATTTTTTTCCACTTTAATTACTATGTGTCTTGGTGTTATCCTCCTTTTTTGACATTTTCTGGGGGATGTTTCTCAGTGATTCCTGGATCTGTATGTCTGTTTCCTTCCCCAGATTAAGGATGTTTTCAGCTATTATTTCTTCAGATAAATTTTTGATGCTTTTTCTTTCTCTTCTTCTGTGATCCCTATAAGGCAAATATTACTATACTTGCTGGAGTCACTGAGTTTCTTAAGTCTATTCTCATTTTTCATAGGTTTTTTGTTTTGTTTTGTTTTTGTTTTTGTTTTGTCTCTCACCTTTTCAGCTTGAATACTTTTCATTCTTCCATCTTCCAGGCTGTTAATTCATTCCTCTACTTCCCCTAGCCTGTTATTTATTCCATCGTGTGTATTTTTAGTTTTATTCATTATGTTCTTTATTTATGGATGTTTCTTTTTTATCTCTTGGTTAAGGGTCTCACTGATATCCTGTACTCTTTTCTCAAGTCCAGTGAGTATCTTTATGATCATTACTTTAAATTCCCTATCAGGCATATTACTCACATCCATTTTAATTTGGTCTCTTGCTGTGGTTTTGTTCTGTTCTTTCACTTGAGACATATTCCTGTGTTCTCATTTTGTCTAACTCTGTGTCTCTTTCTGTATGTTAGGAAAGTAAGTTACATTTTTTTATTTTTGAAAGTCATGGGCAGGAGCACACAATTTTAACAAGGTGACATTAGTCCTCTTCTACAGGAATCATGCAGCTGCTCTAGTGGCCAAGAGATCCCTCTTTTTTTTTAAATATAAGCTTTAAGTGATAAGAAAAATCCATCTCACCAGTGCTTTACCTGTATACATACATTTTAATATATTGTATTTTCATAGACATTTAGTTCTCTGTATTTATTTTTATTCCCTTTGATATCTTCTCTTTGTCCAATAGATTATTTAGAAACATGTTCATTTCCAAGTGTTAATAATTTTCAAATGTCTTTCTGCTATTGATTTCCTATTGTATTTCATTTTGTCAGAGAATGCATTTTCTATGATTTTCTTATATGTATGTGTGTATGTATATATATAACCACTAAGAAAAATTCTACCAAAAAATACACTCAACAACTATAAATAAATATAGATGGAATCCCCCAAGAATGCATGAACAATACAAAAGACTATAAAAACAAAAGGCTAAGAAAATTTGAAACAGAAAACAAATTTTAAAATGACAGATTTAGGGCACCTGGGTGGCTCAGTGGGTTAAAGCCTCTGCCTTTGGCTCAGGTCATGATCTCAGGGTCTGTATATAAATATAGATGTGTGTGTGTGTGTGTGTGTGTACACATACATATACGTGTATATGTATATATATATAGTAGTTTTTAAAAAGATTTTATTTATTTATTTGACAGAGAGAGAGATCACAACTAGGCAATAAGGCAAGCAGAGAGAGAGAGGAGGACACAGGCTCCCTGCTGAGCAGAGAGCCCGATGTGGGCCTTGATTCCAGGACCCTGAGAATGTGGTGCATGAATACGAAACAGAAGGGGAATAGTACAAGGGACTTCCCAGGAGAGAGCAGAAGTTTCAAGATGGAGCTTATGTTAGGGATGTCAGTCAGTAGCAAGGTGAAGAGTTCCTGGGCCAGAACACTCCAAAGGGCAACAATAGTTTGGAGTCTTTTATAGCTATGGTGTTTGTCTTATCAATGGTAAACAGATATGGGGTGTAATTCTCAGGGTGTATGAAGTAGATAAGCTCTAAATGGCTGAATATGCAATTTATTTATTTTGATATAGATAAAGCAATTGGATGTGTACAAATTTGAGTTTGATTTGCAGGCTTTGGGATAACTGTTCTAAACTGATGTGAAGAAGTAAGCCTCATGGCCATTTTAAACCAATGCACAGAAAGCATTTCTGGCCCATTTATATAACATTTTCCTTATTTTCTGACCATACCTTCTTTCATTTTCTTTGAGGGGATTTTGAGATTCCCAACTAAAATTGTGAATTTATCTATTTTTCTTTTGGATCTTTTGGCTTTTCTTTCATGTATTTTGGGATTTTATTGCCTGGTGCATATACATCATAAGTAAAGCTTCTTGGTGGATCAAAAGTGTTATCATTATATAATACCTCTCTTAAGCTCTAGTAATTTTTTTGCTATGGAATCTATTTATCAGATAATAGTATAGCCACTACTACTTATTAAAAAAATAAGCTATACATTATATATTTTTTCCATCCTTTTGTTTTAAACATTACATGTCATTGAATTTTATTTCAGTTTCTTATAAACAGCATATAGTTAGGCGGTGTTATTTTTATTTACTTTGTTAATACCTTACTTTTAGTTGGTGTATTTAGACTCTTTACATTTAAAATAATTAATGACATGCTAAGTGTTTAAATCTGTCATTTTATTTTTTATGTTTTTTAAGATTTTATTTATTTATTTGACACAGAGAGAGATCACAAGTAGGCAGAGAGGCAGCAAGAGAGAGAGGAGGAAACAGGCTCCATGCTGAGCAGAGAGCCCAATACGGACCTCAATCCCAGGACCCTGAGATCATGACCTAAGGCTAAGGCACAGGCTTTAACCCACTGAGCCACCCAGGCACCTCTAAATTTGCCATTTTAAAATTTGTTTTCTGTTTCCAATTTTCTTGTCCTTCTCTTTTTATAGTCTTTTATATTGTTCATGCATTTTTGGGGGATTCCATCTATTTTTATTTATAGTTGTTGAGTGTATTTTTTGGTAGAACTTTTCCTAGGGCTATCTTATTATAATAATAATAATAATAATAATATTTGACTTATCACAGTCTACTGGTACATAGATTTTACTACTTCAAGTGAAATATAGAAGATTAATTTCTATTTAGTTAATCACAGCTTTCCTACTCTTCAATACCATTGTTTTGAGTTTTAGATTGTGTTGTATTTTTGTTTCAATCATCAAATATGATTCATGAAGTCAAATGATCCTACTCACTTTTCTTGCTATTGTTTCTTTCTTATTGCTTAAATTAACTTTCTTTTAATATTTACTTCCACTTTAAGGAAATCACTTTGGTATTTTTTAATAGTAGATCTGTTGGTGATGAACTATTAGTTTTCCTTCATCTGTGTTTATCTTTATTTCCTGTTCTTTATAAGAAGTATAAGGTTTCTCAGTTGACAGTTCTTCCCTGCATATTCTCTGACCACAATGCTGTGAAACTGAAACTCAACCACAACAAAAAATTCAGAATAAAATGAAACACTTGGAACCTAAAGACTATCCTGCTCAATAATCTATGGATCACCCAGGAAATCAAAGAAGAACTGAAACACTTCATGGAAACGAATGAGAATAAAGGTACATCAATCCAAAACCTATGGGATACAGCAAAGGCAGTCCTAAGGGGGAAATACATAGCCATCCAAGCCTCACTCAAAAACAAATTAAAAAATCCCGAACACACCAACTATCATTACACCTTAAAGAACTGGAAAATCAACAACAAATTAAACCAACCTCCCACACAAGATGGGAAATAATTAAGATTAGAGTAGAGACAAAATGAATCAGAAACTAGAGATACAGTAGAACACATCAATAAAACTAGAAGCTGGTTCTTTGGAAGAATTGATAAGATTGATAAACTCTTGGCCAAACTAATCCAAAAGAAAAGGGAGAAGACTCAAAGTAATAAAACTGAATGAAAGGGGTGAGATCACAACACCAAGGAAATAGAAACAATCATCAGAAATTACTATAAAAATTATATGCCAATAAGTTTAACAACTTAGAAGATATGGATACATTCCTGGAAACCTATAAACATCCAAGACTGAAACAGGAAGAAATTGACAATCTGAATAGACCTATATCTAGTAGTGAGATTGAAGCAGTGATCAAAAAACTCCCAAAAAACAAGAGTCCAGGAACAGACAGATTCCCTGGGGAATTCTACCAAACATTCAAAGAAGAAATAACACCTATTCTCCTGAAGCTGTTTTAAAAATAGCAACAGAAGGAAAACTTCCAGACTCTATGAAACCAGCATTACTCTAATCCCCAAACCAAACAAAGACCTCATCAAAAAGGAGAACTTCAGACAAATATCTCTGATGAATATGGATGCCAAGATTCTTAACAAGATCCTTGCTAACAGGATCCAACAATACTTTGAAAAGATTATCCACCATGACCAGGTGGGATTTATCCCAGGGATGCAAGTGTGGTTCAACACTTGCAAATCAATCAGTGTGATAGAACAAACCAATAAAAGAAGAGAGAAGAGTACTCTCAATTGATGCAGAAAAGGCGTTTGACAAAATATAACATCCATTCCTGATTAAAACTCTTCAAAGTATAGGGATAGAGGGAACATTCCACAAACTCATAAAATCTATCTATGAAAAACCCACAGTGAACATCATTCTCAATGGGGAAAAACTGACAGCCTTTCCTCTGAGATCAGGAACAAGACAAGGATACCCACTCTCGCCACTACTGTTCAACATAGTGTTAGAAGTCCTAGCAACAGCAATCAGACAACAGAAAGAAATAAAAGGTATTCGGTTTGGCAAAGAAGAAGTCAAACTCTCTCTCTTTGCAGATGATATGATACTCTATGTGGAAAACCCAAAAGACTCTACCCCCAAACTACTAGGACTCAGACAACAATTCGGTAATGTGGCAGGATACAAAATCAATGCACAGAAATCAGTTGTGTTCTTATACACGAACAATGAAAATATAAAAAGGGAATCAGGGAATTGATTCCATTTACTATAGCACCAAAAACCATAAGATACCTAGGAATAAACCTAACCAAAGAAGTTAAGGATCTGTGCTTGAGGAACTACAGAACACTTATGAAAGAAATTGAAGAAGACACAAAAAGATGGAAGAGCATTCCATGCTCATGGATCGGAAGAATAAATGTTAAAATAGCTATACTTCCCAGAGCAATCTATACTTTCAATGCCATTCCGATCAAAATTCCACCAACATTCTTCAAAGTGTTGGAACAAACAATCCTAAAATTTATGTGGAACCGAAAAAGAGCCCAAATTGCTAAGAAATTGTTGAGGAAGAAAAACAAAGCTGGGAGCATCTTGTTACCTGACTTCAGGCTTTATTACAAAGCTGTGATCACCAAGACAGCATGGTACTGGCACAAAAAAAGACAAATAGACCAGTGGAACAGAGTAGAGAGTCCAGAGATGGACCCACATATCTATGTTTGAACCATCTTCGACAAATCAGGAAAAAATATCCAGTGGAAAAAAGACAGTTCTTTAATTCCAATACTTGAAAAATATGACCTTTTCTTATGGCCCCCAGGGTTTCAGATGAGAAATATTTTGTCTTTTGAATTCGTGGTCCACTATACGTAATATGCAAATTCTCTTTGTCTGATTTCAAGATTCTTTTTGGTCTTTATTTTCAGAAGTTTAATTACAATGTTCTTTGACATAATTATTTGGGATTACATATGTGGGCTTTATTCAGGTTCTTGAATCTGTAGATTTATGTATGTCACAAAATTTGGGGAGTTTTCTTTCACTGTTTCTTCAAATACTCTTTAAAATTATTTATGTCTTTCTCATATCTTTCTGAGACTGAGGATATGAATATTGGATCCTTTGTTATTGTCTCTGAAGTCCGCAAGGCTCCATTCATTTATTTTTTTTCTATCTAGTTTCTCTCCTTTTTTTAAATTGCATAGGTGAAATCTATTGTTCTATTCTTAACTTCACTAATTCTATCATCTGTGCACTTCCACCTACTGAGTGCAACATTTTGTTATTTCAGTTATTGCATTGTTCAGTTTCAACATTTCCACTTTTTTTGTAACTTTTTTCATGAGATTCTTGACTTTTTCATTTACTTTAAGAGAAATTGAAATTTCTTTGTGGAAGTTTTAATGATGATTACTTTAAACTATTTGTCAGATGATTCCAACTTCCATGTCTTCCTATTATTGGCAGCTATTGTCTTTTCTCATTAATACTGTGATTTTTCTGGGTCTTGGTATGACTGATGATTTTAATAATTGTATCATGGACCTTTCAGTATTATATTAGAAGGCTCTGAGTCTTACTAAATATTTTAGCAGGCAGTTGAGATTTAGCACATAGGTTATGGCTTATTTTTGTGAGCCATGGTTCCAATGACAGTTTAATTTTCAGAGTCTTTGTAGTTCTGTTTTGCTCTGATTTGTTTATCTGGTTCTTCAGAATCTCCCACTTGTTCCTGCTGGTGTAGCCTGAGACTGTAGAAGGAACTTCTCCTGGTCTTACAACCTAGGGCCTCTGGGTGAGGGAAGGGACTCTCCAGCCTATGGGGATAAAACTTATTTCCAAGGCTAGATGTGGCAAATTCTCTTTTAGTGCTGTTTTGCTGCTAAGTGTATGTAGGAATTTTCTGTTGCATGCATATAAACAATGCTTCCCAGGCCAGGAATTTGTTTGGGCTGGATCTTTTTCCAGTAACACCAAGCCACCTGTCCATGTGGTGTTTCTAGGTTGACTAGGATTACCCACCATGCAGAAACAAAGAGTCATTCTTGGTCTAGATAATTGTTTTGTTAGGAAACCCTCCTGAGTGTGTTAGTTGAGGAAATGGCTTCTCAGACCTCTGGGGATTGAGTGTTTCTAGGTCAGGAGACTATAATTGTTGAATCTCCCTTGCGTGAACCACCTGGCCTCCTGATGTTTCTAGATGGGGAAATCAAGTCTCAGGATTGGTGGAGATGATAAGGATTCTAGGGTTGGGTACCTGCGACAGGACTCCCCCCCCCCCCAGATAGTGCTGCTACTACCATCTACCTGGTCAATATCTCTAGGTATGGAAAAGTGAAATCTCATATCTTCCAGAAAAGGACAGTGGTTCTCCTGGCTAGTTATTTTCAGTTGATTAGTGATTAATCTTTGCCATTGCTCGTGAGTTTGCCTGGTATTTGTGAAACTCCCATTACATTCTGAATAAAAATAAGCATACCTGAGCTCATTGCTATGTTTTGTTGTTCTGTTGGCTACAGGAGTCTCTGGGCCCAGACTACCTTGTGCTTTTAGGTCAGTAATCATAAGACACATTGTTGTTCTGTCTTTTCTCTAGTCCTTGTATCCTTAGACATTCTACCTTCCTCTTTATACTTTCCTAGATTATCCTTTGGTTGGCTCTTTTGATTTTTTACAAGGTTTATAGTTGTACTTAGTGGAAGAAGCAGGGAGAAATGAATCTACTCCATGTAGTGAGACAAGAAGTCTCTCTTGTATTCTTTTTGGAAGTCCCATCTTTTTTTTATTATTTAACATTTTATTACTTTCTTTGAAGCATAAATTACTTCAGTCTCCTCTTGCCTTTTCCTTGTTCCATACCTGGATTCAACATCACTTTTTCTGGGGCCTCTCATTCATTTTATTGAAGTATGGTGTTTAGAGACCAAGATCTTGGTGTTAGGTATACTCATTATTACTGGATTTCATTATCTACAATATATTTGTATATTATAATCACATGAGTTATTGTTTACCCCAGTTCCTTCAGTGTAGTTGTGTTATTTATTTATAAAATGATCCATTTGTTAGTTTTTAATTTTGTTTAAGTTCTTCCTCCTTAATTATTTGTTTATATGTTTAGCATATGGAGTGTATTTGAGACATTAATATGGTTGCAAGATTCAGACTTTCAAAAAGTATTATTAACTAATACTAATAGTTGCTATGTGGTTCCAATTTTTTCCATTCTTGCCCCTTCTTTTCCACCTGCCATATATATAGATAACTAATCTCTTCATTTTTCGGCATATTTATCTTTTGCACAAATGTACAGATATATGACCATCTTTACATTCTTTATTTCTGAAAGAAAGAGTAAGACACTCTTGAGAGTCATTTTCCTATTTAACACTACATACTGGAAATAATTTCATAGCAGTTTATAGATTTTTAGTTATAGTTAGAAAGACTTTCCCTGTATAAAATTTAAAGTGTAACTCACTCATATTTTCTTCTAGAATTTGTTTGGTTCTATTATTTATTTATTTGTTTGTTTGTTTGTTTATTTACATTTAGCTCTCTACTACACTTGAAATTAATTCCCCTATATGCTGGGAGATATGGACCCACTTGTCTCTGCACTATTTATTTAAAAGCTTATCTTCACTCTAGTAATTTGAGATGTGGTGGCTTATTTTGAAGAGCTGATAGCTTGTGGCTTGAAAAATAAAGTATATCATGGCAAAATAATGCAGAGTACACACAGAATAAACTAAGCCACCACAGGAGGGCTTACAGAGACAGAATTATCTCAGGAATTATGGTACAATTAAGTCTAAAAGTTGGAGTTTAAGAGATGGATATGAGAAGACTTAGTTTTAGGAGGTCACATATGCAAGAATAAGGGAAATAAATCAAATATTTATTTTATTTATCATAATATTTAAAAGCCTCCATGAAATAAAAATAATAGTTTCATTGAACATTTTTTTGTCATGCAATGTGGATATTACTGTTATAGGTTTTTGAGGTGGAAGGCATAGGGAAGAGAGCAAAATATATGGTAGAATTTTGCTTTACAAACTGAATTTGGGACTTTATTTGATGGATTTCCATTTTATGGCAGTTTATAATTATAATAATCATGTAGCTAATGTTCTGTAATTCAATTACTGTACTGTTGTGAACATTAACAGTCATGTAGCAGTTCTGAAGAGCAGTGAGATAAATGGGTAATATTCATATTTCAGTTAGTTACAGCCTATTGCATGATTACTTAAGATAAGTTGCCATTTTTACAAAAAGTGATGTTGGCATTGAATTGCAGCAATTAATTTTGTGACTAATGGATTCTTTTAAAAATTACGGTAGGAGACACTAAAGTGAATTTATGGAACATATGAAGATCCTTATCTTATTAGAAATCATCATGATACAAAAACTATTGTATTTGCAAATTTTTAGGATAAAATTGTACTTCTTTCTTGCCTATAGTCACAATTATGTTGCAATGTGTATATTAACTGTATTTCATGAATGGTTTTCTTGTAACCTACAATAAAATATCCTCCACTTTGACATGAGGTTTTTATGATAGACTGATAGACAGTCCTACTTCTTTATTTAGTTTTTAACTGGAGAAAGATATATGCATCCTAAATGAGATTGTAAAGAAGCATTATATATTTAAGGTGTCTATGTTTTCCACTAAGATTAAAAAGTAACGTATTTGAAACTATTTAAGAAATTATTAGATTTTAATGGAATTGTTTTGAAAAAAAGATATATAGTAAATTTCTAAAATACTGAAACTTGAAGATATTAATTACAGAATCCATAAAATTTTTATTTTAATTATGTACCTTTTACTGTACTTTTAGGTAAACATGTTTAATTCCAGGAAGAAAAATATATTTTTTTTCTTTTTGTTAGATATGTTTTAGGAAAATATAAGTCTCATTGAATCATTATAGTCTCTTATTTTATGTATGCTATTCATCCTAATACTACGTGTATGTGTGTGTGTGTGTGTAGAAATATGTTGAATGACTCCAAAAATATAATTATAACTTTATTTTGAATAGTGTGCAGATAATAAGCTTCTATAAAAGATGGTTTTCTCTTGTTAGTTTAGAAGCAAAAGTGGTCCCAACTGAGTCATAGTTAAACCAAGGTGTAATAGAGAATGTGCTACTCATTACAAAACATAACAGAAATGACCATCTCCTATTATTATGGATTAATATTATATTTATACTTCTTTATAGTACCCAGAGCACCTAGCACAATTCTGGGTACACATCAGATACTCATTAAGTTCTTACTGATTGAATATTTTCATTAAATGGCTTAATAAATTGTTTTAAGGAAGCTGGGCATAGATAAAAGCACTTCATAAAAGATGTAAATGTAACTCATTAAAGCATATAATTACAGAAATAATAGTCCTCATAGAATGTTACAGGAAAGAAAATCCATTCATAATGTTTTCTCTTTATGTAATTTGATGCTTTAATTACTTTTTCAAATTTTGGATCACTGATAATTGAAAAAGACTAGTCTTTAAGCCACCATCATAATGTTTATGTTGGTGATCTCATCTGACCTTTTGGCTTATTTGAATCAACTATAAATTATTCTTAATAGTACCTAAACTGTATTTGGAAGAGTAATATTATATAAAACTTCAGTGATTTTTAAAAAAGATTTATTTATTTATTTTGGAAAGAGAGCGCAAGAGCATGGGGGAGGAGCAGAGGGAGAGGGAGAGAGAGAATTTCAAGCAGACTTCCCACTGAGAACAGAGCCTGATGTGGGGCTCAATATCATGACCATGAGATTGTTATCTGAGCTGAAAGCTTAACCAACTAAGCTACCCAGGCTTTAGTGATGTTATAATGGACACTAATAACACCACTTCATGGAAAATTTTTTAACTTCATATGTAACCACTGGTTAGTCAGTGAGGCATGTACTTTCTTACCCATTCTGGAATCCATACTCCTGTAAAGACCAGGGTAATTGAAGTATTGATGTACCAGGCTGTTTATAAATATATGTGTATGCTGAAAAATTTTAAATCAATATTCAGATTTATAAATAAACCAGGGAAATGTGTAGTGATTTAGGAAGAAACTACTGAGGTAACAAAATTAAAGTTAGGCTTATTAGGATAAAATGCAAAAATAGATGCTGCATTATATTAAATCTTAACTATACAAAAAACTAATAATTCTTTAAATACTTGCTCTTTGTTGCTTATCCCTAAAGGATGAAAAATATGTTAAAAATACTTTAGTTTTGGGATGCCTGGGTGGCTCAGTCAGTTAGGTACCTGCCATTGGTGCAGGTCATGATCTTAGGGTCCTAGGATTGAGTCCTGCATCAGGCTTCTTGCACAGCAGGGAGCCTGCTTCTCCTTCTGCCTGTCCCCGCCCCTCCAATTGTGCTCTCTCTTCTTTATCTCTCACTCACTCCCCCACTCTCTCTGACAAATAAATAAATAATCTTTAAAAAGTACTTTGCTTTTGGGGCATCTTGTTAGTTTCATTGGTTGGTTAAATATCTGTCTCCAGGTCAGGTCATGATTCTAGGACCTGGGAATGAGCTCCACTATGGGCTCCCTGCTCAGCACAGAGTCTGCTTCTCCCTCTCCCTACCTCCTGCTTGTCCTCTCTCTCTCTTGCACACACACACACACACACACACACACACACACACACACTCTCTCTCTCTCTCTCTCTCTCTCTCTCTCAAAGAAATAAAATCTTTAAAAAATTACTTTACTTTTTCAACTAATGCGGTTTTCAAATTTTGCCTGTAATTCTAATCTGGGAGTCCTGGAATGTCTGTTTAAGAGTTTTCACTACTTAGTAGCTGTTTATATATAATTAAATTACCCTTTATTTTTTATACAGAGAAACATTTTGTACTTTAAATATCCTAACTCCTGGCATAAGAGTCAGTCACTGTGTGCCTAGAACATCATGAATGAATAAAGTGATAAAGAAAATGATATAAAGGTAACTCCTACTCTTGAGGCTTTAGTGTGTGATATAAAATATTTTTTCAATAAATATTTTATAATAACCATGTGTGTTTTGATTCTGAGCTTGTGTCTGAATCTACAGAAGTAGAAATCCCATTGTTTTCATTTAAGTAGTTCACAGTTCCCTGGAGGAGAGAGACAGCAAAATAGTAAGCAAGGCATATGTAATGAAGGGAGTCTCAGAGGCTGCTGGAAACTTCACTATTCTACATGTGTAAAAACAGGGGAACTTTCACGTTAGAGGATCTTTAAAATGTCTTGAACACTAAAATGTTTAAAAAACACTTTTCCAAGAAAGGATTATTATGTTCCATCAAATTTAGTAATACCTTTCTAAACACTTCAGGTTGTCTTCTTAAGCTCTTGCCTTCTTTCTAGACCATATTTAACTGATGGATTCACTAACAAAAGTTTAAAATTATAGAGAAGTGCTTTGTTTAACTCTAACTTAGCCATTTGTTTCCTCAACCATAAGAATCCATAAAATAGCTCTTGTTGAAGCAAAACAAAACAAAACAAAACAAAACAAAACAAAACCAAACAAAACAAAACATAGTATCCAATAAGGGCCAGCTTTTATCTGCTTTTTTTTCCTCCCAGAAGCCAAGTGGGAGAAAATCATCTATGAAATACAGATACTAATAAGAATTTGATACCAACATTTAAATCCCGAGCTGAATGTGTCCACAGTTTTTAAGCTTGATGAACCATACTGTATTATCAGAAGTAGAAACAGTGTTAGAGATATGGCAGGAGGAAGCAGTCATGTAAAAACATGACAAGGGACATCACCTGAAATTTCCTATTCGTGAAAATTATGGAGGAAGAAATTTAAGTTCATTATTGTCCCTGTATTATGGATGAGTTTGGAGAATGTAGGCTTAGAGTAACTGTTGAAGTATGGAACAAATGCACATATATCAGAGAAACAGCACACTGCTATGAGATGTAGCTAAATCTTAAGATTCAAAAGAATAGTTCTCAATATCAAATGCCAGTTCCTGCCCCCTGGAAACCTTAGAGTCTAGACAACAAATTAGAGTGGAATTTTGATTAATTAAGGCTATGACTACAAACACATCAGAGTAGACACCTCAGGAGAGCTGTATTTTTTTTAATCCCCCCATATTTTTCACTCCAATAACAGTAGAGTATTCTCAGGGAGAGGTGGGGGGTTTGGAAGAGTTAAGACCTCAGCATTCCTTCTGGCATTATCAATTTTCCTAGAGAGAGGGGTAGGTAGCATTGAGCTAGAAGAACTTGTAAATGAATAGAGGATTAAATTTTAATAGGATTAGGATAAAACAGTTGAAATGAGACAACTTTCATATCTAAAAATTATAGAAATTATGGAATTTAACTGAAATATTAAGGGACACTAATCCCTAGGAAGAAAGAAAGAATTGAACTGAAAATAGTTGATAGTACTTCTTGGAATAAATAAAATTTTGTCACATTTTTAACTAAAATGGGATCTTTCACTAATCTGATTACAAGTGTTAAGCAGACAATTTATTGTTGAATGAAAGACAGTGCAATTTTAGGTTAAAAACCTATAATATATTTCAAGTACACCATACTATCAATATGATTTAAATGTTTCTAACATCTAAATTATTCCTGTCAGCAAATACTTGGGATAAGAGTTCAACAGAAGTAGATGTAAACATCCAAACACAAAACATTTACTTATAATCAAATGTTTTGTTTATATATTAATTTAACAATTACTGAGCACATACAATTTTTCAATGACTTTATAAATGCTAGGAATATCACAATGAAAGTACAAAGCTTTTCTCATGGAGTTTATATTCAAGTGGTGTGGAGAGAAAGAAAAACAAAATAAAGAAGTAAATAGAATGACAGATGGTGGTAAGGGCTAGGCAGAAAAATTAAGGAAGGAGGATAGAATGTGACATTTCAGGTCTGTTTTTTGAGATGTATTGGTCAGTAAAGCTTTCACTAATAATATGGCATTTTAACAAAGAGGTAAAGAAATCCATTTCAAGTTTTAGGGTTTTTCCTCTTCTAACAAAGCACAACACAAACCATCACTTCAAAACATTCCTTATAAATTTCAAGCTTACTTACAAATGATTTACAAAAACAGGTACCCAGAAAAGAATATAATATTTTCTGTCATAATTATACTTGCCCTCAAGGGGAATTTTTGTGTATTGCCTACAACTGTCTTTCCTATATAAAAATTCCATAACACTATAGTAAGATTTTTCCACAATGGTGGATTGTTTTGTAATTTTGTAAATTGGGGTGGGGGAAAAGAAATGGAAAATGAAACGAGATAAATTAAACAAAATGAAACACCTTGGAGGGAAACAAACTATAAGAGACTCTCAGGAAACAAACTGAGGGTTGCTGGAGGGGATGGGGTGGCTGGGTTATGGGAATTGGGGAGGGTATGTGCTATGGTGAGTGCTGCGAATTGCATAAGACTGATGATTCACTTACCTGTACGCCTGAAGCAAATAATACATTATATGTTTAAAATAAAATAAAAAATAAAATAAAATAAAATAAAATAAAATAAAATAAGATAAATATTATAAATAACATCAAACACCATATAACATTTTGAAATGGACTTCTTCACTCAGAATAATTTCCTGGAGATTCATCCAAGTTGTATGTCTATTTTTTTAAAGATTTTATTTATTTATTTGATAGAGAGAGAGATCACAAGTAGGCAGAGCGGCAGGCACAGAGAGGAGGAAGCAGGCTTCCTGCCGAGCAGAGAGCCCGATGTAGGCCTCGATCCCAGGACCCTGAGATCATGACCTGAGCTGAAGGCAGAGGCTTAAACCACTGAGCCACCCAGGTGCCCTATTTTCTTTATGATAATTATTATTGAGTAGTATTCCATGGTATGATTGTACCACAGCTTATTTAACTATTCAACTTGTTGAAGGACATTTGGACAGATTTTTGTTTTTAGATATTAGGGATATAACTTATGAACATTATATACAGATATTTTTTGTAAAAATTAATTTTCATTTTTGGGGGACAAAATTCCAAGAGTTAAATTTCTGGGTTGGACAGAAATTAAATGTTTCATTTTATAAACAACTGCAAAAATATTTTCCAAAGTATGCTATACCATATTACTTTGCCACCAGCAATACTCTTTGATGTATGAGCAATACTCTTTCTCTGAATTATCACCAGAATTTATACTGTCATTATGTATATAAATATGTGTATATTCTATACATATAGAATCTTGTATATATTATATATATAATGACAGTGTAAATATATATAGGCATTATAAATGTGTTGATATCTCATAAAGGTTTTCTTTCTTTCTTTTTTTATCATTTCTATGAATTTTTATATTTTCTATAACCCAGCCACTCTATACCCACCCCCCGCCAACAACCCTCAGTTTGTTTCATGAGATTAAGAGTCTCTTATGGGGGGCACCTGGGTGGCTCAGTTGGTTAAGCGACTACCTTTGGCTCAGGTCATGATCCTGGAGACCCAGGATTGAGTCCCACATCAGGCTCCCTGCTCGGCGGGAAGCTGCTTTTCCCTCTCTCACTCCCACTGCTTGTGTTCCCTCTCTGACTGTGTTTCTCTCTGTCAAATAAAAAAAAAATCTTAAAAATGGTCTCCTACTCCTCCACCATCTTGCTCCACCTCTGTTGAGAAATTGTATTTACAGATAATAATTTGTGAGCCAGGGATGCTTATTGTGAGTGTGTGTATAAAGTAAATATTATATATGCACTATGACTATTTTATAGATATATGTATAGTGTTATGTAATAAAGTAATATTTATAATTACTTCATAATTATAGAGCTATTGTTATAGTGTTATGCTTACAGTTACATAGTTATAATTACTGAGTTACATTATTACAAATATAATTGTAATCCCAGTTACATTTAGAGTACTATAGTAATAATGCTATAGTTACAGTGTTAGACTAATGGTTATACTGCTGTAGTTATATTGTTATGTTTTAGTTACAGTTTTACAGTTTAGTGTTGTAATTGTAGAGTTACCATTATTAATTTGTAACGAAAGCAATTTAATTTTAGTTATAATCATAAATTTAGTTTTATAGTTATAAAATTATAACACTATCAAAGCACTAAGGCTGCAGTATAGTGCTATGATTATGTTTATAGTGATAAAGTTATGGTTACAATATTACTTTTATAGGTACAGTGATAAGTGATAGTGTTACAGAGTTATAATTAAGGTGGCAATCATATAGATATAGTGTTAGCGCTGTAGTTATAGTGTTAGTATTATAATTATTATGAACATTTTATACTGATGGTACTATAGTTACAATTATCGTGTTATAATTCTCTAGTTATAGTATTATAACAGAATTAAATTGTTATAGTTATATTGTTATAACTATTGTGATATAGTTATAGAATTTAATTACAGCTGGATAGTAAAAGTTATAGAAACATAGTTGCTATTAAAAGTTTAGACTTTTAGTTTTATAATCATAATTATTAATAGTTTAAGATTTATTATTATTACAGAGTTATAATGCTATGTTAGGAAGGTGTTTATCATCAAAGTTATCATCCTATAGTTATAAGTGTAGGGGTAGATTTATAGATATAATGCTATAGATATAGTGTTATTAATATAGTTACAATGTTAGTGTTATAGTGGTAGTATTATGGTGTTATAGTTGAGACTATACTGGTACAGTTGTACTGCTGTAGTTATAATTATAGTTTTATGGTTATAATGATAGTCTGATGGTGTTAATGATGGTGATTTGAGGGCACCTGGGTGGCTCAGTGGGTTAAAGCCTCTGCCTTCAGCTCAGGTCATGATCTCAGGGTCCTGGGATTGAAGCCCACATTGGGCTCTCTGCTTGGCAGGGAGCCTGCTTCCTCCTCTCTCTCTGCCTGCCTCTCTGCCTACTTGTGATCTCTTGCTGTCAAATAAATAAATAAAATCTAAAAAAATAATGATTTGATTATAGTTAACAATGTTATGGTTATAGTTATATTGTCACATCTTTGTTAGTGTTATATAGTTTAGTATTATAGTTATGGGATTATCATTATAATGTAATAGTTATAAAGTTTATAGAGTTCTTTTTTATTTATAATTTTTAGTTATAATGATGCATCATTATAATTATAATTATATAGTTAAATAATATAGTACTGTTATAATTATACTGTTATAATTATACAGTTGTGTTGTTATTGTTTCAGTCCTATTGTGGTGCTAGCAGTTTTGTTATACCTATAATGTTATTATGAGTATAGTTATTTTGTTATACTATTATGTTTTAATATTATAGTGCAATAGTGAGAGGGTTATAAAATTGTAGTTTTAAAATTATGGTGTTAGTTATAATGTTAAAGCTATAGTTATATTAGGGTACTAAACCAGAGCTATATTGCTGTCATATATTTACCATGCCATAGTTTTAGATATAGTACTATTGTACTTATAATTCTACAATTTGATAATGTTAGAATTATAACAGTGATATTATTATAATTACACTGCAATAATTAATTTTTTTCAGAGTGCGATAATTACTTTTAACAGTGCTAGAAGTATAATGGTTACTGTTATAGTAATAGGGCTAATATGATAGTTATAGAGCTATTGTTATAATTATGCTGTGGTTATAGTGACAGTATTATAGTTGTAGTTACAATGTTAATTTTAATTACAGTACTATTTTGTAACTTTAGCATTATAAATATGGACTTGTATTACTCTCTAACGATTAAACTATGTGCTAATATATATGTGTTATGTTACAGATTATTGAAAAAAAAAACCTGTAGTGTTATAACTGATGTCATTTTTTTTTGGTCTGAGTTCTATTTATAGAGTTATAGGTCTATTTTATAATAGCAATGATAATTCTCTAATAGTTATGGTGCTAAGGTAATAGTCATGCAGATATAATTATGGATATGGTGTTATTGGTATATATAGTTAATATAATAAATGTTGGAGTTACAGCTAAATCATGGTATTATACTAATAATCATACATACTATAGTGTTATAGGAAGAATAATAGTTATATTATTATAGTTTTGGTGTTAACAATGTAGTGAGAGTGATAGTAATATATTAGTGATAGTATTATGCAGTGGTGATAGAGATAAGGGTGTAACTTCAGTCTTTTGCTCATAGCTATAGAGTATGACTATAGTTATAGATTAATAGTTATAGAACCAAAGTTATAGTATCATAGTTTCAGCTATAAGTCATAGTTTTAGTTATAGTGCTATAGTTATTGTTATAGAGTTATATTTATTCTTAACAAGTCATAGAGCTATATTTATTTTATTCTTATAATGCTATTGGCACAATGTGGTGTTGTGGTTGAAATTGATATATTTATAAATACTTTAATTATATTTACAGTTCTAAGGCAATAATTATAGAGTTATCACTAGCCATACAGTATTAGTATTATAACGTTTTTATTATACCTATAATTATAGTGTTATATTTATAAAGTGTTATTCTTTTATATTTCAGTTATAGAATACTTACAGACATTTTTATAGTCACAGGGTAAATTATACAGTGTTGTTAAGTTTTAGTTGTAGAGATATGGTTAAACTGTTAGAAATTAGAGTTATAATTATATAATATTCATCATAATTATAGTAATAGCCTTATATTTCTAGTGATAGAGTTGTGGCGTTATATTGCTAGCATATAGTTCTAGTTCTATAGTTGTTGTTAGTGTTAGCATAATACTGTTAGTGATAGTGTTAGTGTTATAGTTTAGTATTATATTGCAATAGTAATAGAGTGATACAGTATCACTGATATAGTTCTAGTGTTGTAGTTATGATAGCATAATAGTTATAGTGATGTAACTCTGATATTATAGTGATTATGTTATATTTGTAGTGTTATAAAGTTGTTAGTTTAAATTATGCTTATTGTTGAAGAATCATAGATCTAATTAGAGTGTACTAGTTTTAAGTATTTAGTGTACATTCTAATTATGGAACAATAGATGTAGTTATACTTTTATAGTAAATATTATTGTTATAGTCATTTTATACTGTTATAATATTATAGTTTTAATAATAGAGATATAGATATAGTTGTTATATTTCTATAGTTATAGTGTTTTATCTATAGTTATATTCATGGTATTTGTAATATAATTTGTATTATAGTTATAATTTTATGGTTATAGTAATAGTGGTTTGATTTTTTATATAATGTTAGGGTTATAGACATATGTACAATTATAAAGTCAAAGTTTTAGATTCACATTATATTCAGCTCATAATTATAAAGTTATATTTATATTTATATATTATATATAATTGTATATTACAATTATGTAATTATATTATGTTGTAATGTAGTTATACGATTACTGCTCTAGTTAGAGTATGGTTATTATTGTAGTGTTAGTTATTGTCATAATGTTCTAGTCATATTAAGGACAGTTATTGTATAGTTTTATTATTTCCTCATGTTTTCACATATACCCATATACATACACATACTGCTACTTGAAAATTGCTAAACTCAAAATAGGAATCTATTTTACTCATTTTTTAAAAACGTGATTTTTTTGAGGCACCCAGGTGGCTCAGTTGGTTAAGCAACTGCTTTTGGCTCAGGTCATGATCTTGGAGTCCCTGGATGAAGTCCTTCATTGGGCTCCCTGCAGGGAGTCTTCTCTCTCTGACCACTTCCCCCTCTCATGCTCTCTCTCTTTCTCTCATCCTCTCTCAAGTACATAAAAAAATAAAATCTTTAAAAAATAAATAATGTGATTTTTAAGCCAAATTATTTGAGTGATGGTGGGGAGACCAGGAAAAGAGCTTTGGTTGAGCTCCAGAGCAATATTGGATGATTGCCCTCCTTCTTGGGGGAGAGGGATTAGGGTAGGCTTCATTAATCTCCTCAGAATATTCCCCCAACACACACAGTTAACATTATTTTTAAATCCAGGGTAAGGAGAGATAAGACCAAAAAGCAGTATTTTTCATTACATGTTAAAAATGAGATAGAATGAGTGGCAGGGAAAGGTCCCTCCAATTATCCCTTGGAGTTAACCCCTAACCCACCTCAGCAAAGGAACTGCATAGTGGAGTTCCTGTCTAACTTCTAAATAGGGGAGACCCCAGCCTCTAGACAGAGGCTTTTTTATTTTTTATTCTGATTAGCCAGTTTAGGCCAAAAAGGAATAAAAAGAAATCCTGATATAACTAATGAAATAACTAAATAAATAAATACAAAAGTGATTTTTATTAGAAAAATTTATTTCTTTTCTATCCCATACTGTGAATCCAGATCATCAAATATATTATACCATGTTATGTACTTATGGACTCAGGGGTAATCAGAAGCATACAATGAATAATTATTCATGCTTGTCCAACATTATATACACAAAAGTCTTACAAAGTTATGTTGTCAAAACAAGTAAGAATAAGTTTTTTAAATTAAGTTTTTATTTAAATTCCAGTTAGTTAACAAACAATGTAATATTAGTTTCAGGCGTACAATTTAGTGATTCAACACATACAACACCTAGTGTTCATTATAAGTACATTTCTTAATCCCCATCAACTAACTAACCTATCCCCCCACCAAACTCACCACTAGTAACCACCATTTTTCTCTATGTTAAGAGCTTTTTGTCTGACTCTTTATCCCCCCATGATCATTTGTTTTCTTTCTTAAATTCCATACATACTGAAATTGTGTGGTGTTTATCTTTATCTGACTGACTTATTTCACTTAGCAATACACTCTTTTGTTTCCTGCATGCTGTTTTAAATGGCTACATTTCATTCATTTTTTAAAAGATTTTATTTATTTGACAGAGAGAAATACAGCTAGAGAGGGAACACAAACAAGGGGAGTGAGGGAGAGAGAAGCAGGCTTCCCACAGAGCAGGAAGCCTGATGCGGGACTCGATCCAGGGACTCTAGGATCATGATCTGAGCTGAAGGCAGATGCTTAATGATTGAGCCACCCAGGTGTCCCCCGATTTCATTCATTTTTATGGCTGAGTGATAGTCTAGTGTGTGTGTGCGTGTGTACACACACCACATCATCTTTATCTATTCAGTAGTCAACATCCACTTGTGCTGTTTCCATAATTTAGCTATTGTTGTAATGCTACTATAAGCATAGGGCAGTTATATTTTTAACTTTCTGAGGGACCTCCATAGTGTTTTCCAGAGTGGCTGCACCAATTGAATTCTCACCAACAGTTTAAAAGGATTCCCCTTTCTCCACATTCTTGCCAACACCTGTTGTTACTTTTGTTGTTGATTTTAGCCATTCTTACTGGTGTGACAGTTTACTATAGTTTTTTAATTATTATTATGCTGTCATTCACTATACAGTACATCATTAGTTTTGATGTAGTTTTCCAAGATTTATTGCTTACATATAACATCCAGTGCTCCATGTAATATGTGGCCTCCTTAAACCGACCACCAGGTTCACCCATCCTATCAACCTCCCTCCCCTCTAAAATCCTCAGTTTGTTTCTCAGAGTCCAAAGTCTCTCATGGTTTTTCTTCACCTCTTTCCTTATGTTCCACAAGTTATTGAAACCATATGAGAATTGATTTTCTCTGCTTGACTTATTTCACTCAGCATAATCTCTTCCAGTCCCACCCATGTTGATGCAAATGTTGGATATTTATCTTTTCTGATGTCTGAGTAATATTCCATTGTATATATGGACCACATCTTCTTTATCCATTCATCTGATGAAGGACAACTTGGCTCTTTCCACAGTTTGGCTATGGTGGCCACTGCATCTATGAACATTGGGGTACATATGGCTCTTCTTTTCACTACATCTTTTTCTTTGAGGTAAACATCCAGTAGTGCAGTTGCAGGTCATAGGGTAGCTCTATTTTCAACTTTTTGAGGAACCTCCAAATTGTTTTCCAGAAGGCTGCACAAGCTTGCATTCCCACCAACAGTGTAAGCAAGTTCCCCCTTCTCCACATGCTCGCCAACATTTTTCGTGTCTTGTCTTGTTAATTTTTGCCATTCTAACTGCTATCACAATGTGATTTTGATTTGAATCTCCCTGATGGCTAATGATGATGAACATGTTTCCATGTGTCTGTTAGCCATTTGTATGTCTTCATTGAAGAAGTGTCTGTTCATGTCTTCTGCCCATTTTTTTGACTTGATTATCTGTTTTTTGGGTGTTGAGTTTGAGAAGTTCTTTATAGATCTTGTATATCAGTCCTTTGTAGTGTCATTTGTGAATATCTCCTCCCATTCTCTGGGTTGCCTCTCTATTTTGTTGACAGTTTCCTTTGCTGTGCAGATGTTCTTTATCTTGATGAAGTCCCAAAAGTTCATTTTTGATTTTGTTCCCCGTGCTTTTAGAGACATGTCTTGAAAGAAGTTGCTGTGGCTGATATTGAAGAGGTTACTGCCTATATTCTCATCTAGGATTTTGAAGGCTTCCTGTCTCATATTGAGGTTTTTCATCCATTTTAGTTTATCTCTGTGTATGCTATAAGAGAATTGTTCAGTTTCATTCTTCTGTACATAGTTGTCCAATTTTACCACTACCATTTATTGTATGCCATAGGTTTTGGATTGATGTATCTTCATTCTCATTGGCTTCCATGAAGTGTTTCAGTTCTTCTTTAATTTCTTGGTTGATCCACATATTCCTGAGTAGGCTCGTCTTTAGCTTCCAAGTGTTTGATTTTCTCCTGAACTTTTTATGGTGATTGAGTTCCAGTTTCACGGCATTGTGGTCAGAGAATATGCAGGGAATAATTTCAATCTTCTGGTATCGGTTGAGCCCTGATTTGTGA